>JAULKO010000208.1:441125-473533 GCA_032356045.1 Mediaster aequalis | reverse complement strand
TTTGAAAACCCATAGCGTATCGGCACCGCGCGAAGTGATAGGGCTAGAAGGCTCACGGGAGCCTTCGAGTTCTAGAAGTAGCCAGTCCTTACCTGCAATATGGTAAACCCAGACTGAAAAATAATTTCTTCGATTTCTTCGGCTTTATCTATCGCCTCTGGCTTGATAAGGGCAAGTGTCCGCTCCACAAAAATCTGGGGAGGCTCCATAACTTCTGATTCAGGCATAGTGCTGTTTTTAGCGCCAACGATAATCAAACTTCACTATAAAAATCACCAAAATCGAACTCATGTGTCACTCTGTGGGTACAGATGTTGGGTTTGTTGCTATGCAATCTGCACAAGAGCAATAATAACAAGTAGTCCGGTTCGGGAATTCCATTGTATTGTACCCTACGAGAAATAGTCTGTAACCAGATGAAACAGCGCCCTCTGCAGTCCTCGGCCTGCAACCACATTAATATCAAGCAGCGCCCTCTATTGAGATTAAAAAAGAAACAAAAAAAGAAGAAGTGGAAAAGAAACAGATTCCCCCCTCCGCCCCCCTAATTATGATGACATCGTTAACTATTTTGTTGAGTGATATGGGTGTGACCAGTGTGGACATAGGATTAGACTGTGGGTGAATATTAGAGTTTGGCTTGTGTGGTGTGGCGGTGGTGGGGAGGTGGGGGGGGGGGGGGGGGGGGGGGGGGGGGGGGGGGGGGGGGGGGGGGGCAACTGAGATTGGGGTTGTGTCGAGTGGGGTTGATACAATGGTAGGGCTGAACTGGGCGGGGCGAACGTTTGTACACTGCACTGCTTAACTGAATTGCATGTTGTCACTTACAGTTGGCAGGTTTAATAAAATAATACGATGATTTTCACGACTCAGTTCCACACGGAATGAAAATAGAAAAATGCTTTTGCAATCGGTAAAAGTAAGTCGTTGACGAGATTTATTAAGAAACAGGCCCTAAATAAAATGACAAACTTATCTTTCCCCGGTCAACTGCATATCTAACCTCCTGGAAAAAACTGATAGTGTTGTTGATTTGATTTGATTTGATTAATAAACCAGTTCCTAATGATGTTCAGTGACAAAAAAAAGGAAAGACGATATACAAATGATTAAAAAAATAATAACAAAACGAAGATAATAAATGATTTTTCAGTACCTGGTCACGTTCAGCTAATATGCAAATCTACGTTTTTGGAATTAAGAAACGTACACGCGTGAAAATATTAATTTTTACATTGAACTTTCCCTATAGTGTTCAAACTATCATACAAAATCATTCATTCAAAAAATTCGGCCTAAATATCTTACATACTGTCTTTTTAAAAATTCATTCGGAGAAAATAAAAGTTATGTTGTTTGTGAGAATGTTGGCCCAAAATCAAAGTTAATTGTTACTGAATCTTATTATGTAAAGAGGCCATTGATTTTACCATAGAAAAAGAGAAAAATAGAAAAGGACACTCCATTCAACGAAAAAACTTCTGTGCTCATGCCGCACGATCAGCAAAATGTTTAGCCAACAAAAACAACAACAAAACTTTAAACCGTTAAATGTGATAATGTCTATGCGAGCTGCTCATGTATTCAAAGTTACGGTTGTGACAACTTAGAATCTCCACAGGATAGCGTATAAGCGTATATGTCCCGAAATACAAAAGCGAGGTAAGTGTGGATTACAGGTCAACTATGGCGTAAACTTTTCAACCTGTATTTAAAAAAGAAAATATGTGGCCTATCTTTAATACTAGGCAGGTTAACAAGTAAGCCACGAGGTGGCAGTGACACTAGAAGGAACACGAACAGAAGAGGAAACGTGGCCCGCCTACACTTAGTCTTATATACCCCGTGGCCTGTCCAATTCCCAACCCCCTCCCTGGTCCATCTACAACTCCTCCAAGCACTAAAACACAGTATCCTATGGAATGCACTCCTGTAAAAATGTCCAAAATCAAAGAAAACTGCAAAAAAGGAAGCAAGTCAGTCAAACCTAAAACCCTTATCCCACGAGTTTCTAAAGTCGTTACAACAGTCACCTTTAATTCAACCAGCTCAGACAAATATCCCACAGAAGACTGTCGTTCATGTGTTTTTTTATAGCCGAGTCAAGCAAATATTACTGGTGAACCCCTTGAAAAAGAAATACAACAAGGGACCTCTAGAGGGCGCTGCTTCGAGTAGAGGGCCTGTGGTTCATGTTTAAGAGAAGTCCTTTGGCAAGACAGCCTCTTTAACTATTCATGAAAAAAACCTTTTTAAAAACCCCAAAACCGCGTGATTAAACAAATTTAATGTGTTCGACCCCCAAAGCAAACATATCCCATTCTTACAGACAACCAGTAAAAAGGAAACATTTAAAATTAGAAAACACTTTTTTTTTATCTAAAGTCATGTTTTTCAAACACCTATACACATTTTAAAACAATTTCCTTTTAACAGTTTTCACACTTTATACATTAAACGCAAGGTGATTACGTGAGGAATAGAATCTATAATTTGCCCCAAAGAATTGTTGTTACGGTCCCCGTGGTGACCATACATTTTAATCTATAAAAGCTATTTCTATGCCGGCAAGTTTGCCAATGGAAAAAGGAAAACCCAAAAGCGAGGGGAAGAAAAGGATGGATCGTTTGTTTAAATTAGCTGAATTTACTGAACACATTCCAAAATTTAAATTAAAAACGAATAAAAAAATTAAAACCGAAAAACAATACGTAAACATAAATTAAATACAACTTTAAGTTTAAAATCACAGTAAGGTATAACTCCGTGCTGATATTGTCAGGCGTGCTTTTATACAAATTCAAAAACAGTTTACAGTCGTTTACTTCATACAAAGGCTTTAGAACGATGTTTTGAAGCCTAATTAAAAAAAATAGTAACAAAATATTGTATATGAACTAAAGTTTTGTAATTTGAAAACTTATAAAGATATATGCTAGAATTTGACACGCATAATAAATTGTGTCGATGTCACGTGCAGTTCATAATAAGCGTTCTATGCACAATGTATGAGATACATATACATGTACACAATATAACGCGGCTTACTAAGAGAAACCACCTGTTTTTAGATACATTCAGCTTGGGCCATGCATTAACTTACATATGAAAGTAGTTTAATGCAGTAACCGTGAAAGTCACTGATTCAGCTCAATTAATCGGAATCACTTCGGACAATGTTCTGGTATACTTGGCGGACTTTTCCCCGCAAGATTAATGTATTATCTCGCAAATATGAAATATGGACTGCCAAGTTGCATAAAACACGAAGGTTAACTGGATGATTATGTAAGGAGATAATTACTTCAGCTTCTTGCGGGAAAACGTCCCTGTAACAGGTCCCGGAAATAATGTTAAAAAGGCCCTTACCACGACGAATTCTGTTCGTGTTCCTTGACTTTATATTAATAACAATGTTGTGGTTCTTCTCCGAAGATGCCACTAGGCCATTTTAGGTGTGTGGACCTATAGTGGCCGATTTTTGTCACTAGGTGGCGACATAAGCATTGGCTAAACATAAACAATGTCACCCGATACCCTAGCACAACTTGTCTGCAAAAGTCATCGCGGATTCTTCGCAAAAGGTGTGCATACGCAGAAACTGCACTATGAAACAACCTATCAACAATCGAGTGCTAAACCGTGGATAAGTTAGTACATGTACCAGCAGGACTCCGATTACGAAGCAACTACATGTATTTTGTTTCCTTATAGAGAGGCCATTTTGTATGTTTACAGAGCGGCCATTTTGGTTTCTTACAGAGCGACCATTTCGTTTTCTTGTAATTGTGGAGGGATTTTTTTCTTTCTGGATGGCCCTTGAAGTGTGGCACCGTACAAGTTGCCACTGACACAGGCGGATTGTTTTTATAATCATACCAACGTTTCAAATAAATCTATATATAATAGTATAGAGAAACTTATGCAGTAATCTTGTAAACATTTTATACACAACTGTGATTACTTGGGCAGTGTTACTAGCTCGCACGAACCGGGCATTACAGTCTAGCACACCCAATCCGGCTATCAGCCGAAATATAGGCTCTTGACGTGTCCTTTGCATAAAACAATTATATACACCAAATCAAGACCAAATCCCGGCGGCCGTTCGTTCTCAGAATTCAATATACATGTACAATACATTATATTATAAATTACAATGTTGGAAATAAATGCGTTCCCTTTCCAAACCAGTCATTAGTATAGTACAAAGCAAGAATACCAGGTGTTTTTTTTCCATTTTAGCACTGAACGAACGGCTCTCAGTCTTCATATGTGCAATCGCTGTCCTTTTTTCAAGCACTTCAAAATGGAGCATTCGAACGCAGCCAATGTTCGCCTTGTCAAACAAACGTGGAAAAAAATGATGACAAGAGAAATGCCATAGCTGGTCTGTCTTTCGATTTAGATTAGAGCGCCCTCTCGTGAAACGATTTAGCACCAGTCGCAGCTTGTTAGCGCGCCCTCTATCCATCACAAACTGCGCAACAGTCACATTGACTTCCTGGTAGCCAGGTCATCTTTGAGTGTCTTCCCATTTTTAGCTCATCGGGATGTTTCGTCGTTCACGTGTTAAGTACCAAAAAGAGGGCGCTGTTGTAGAAGGCGCCGCGTCGTTCATACGGCAACTACACAGTTAATCATGGTCTCAACCAAGCAGTCTTTGTATTTCGAATCAGCAGACTTTCTTTGTGTCGACTCTGGCGCTTCTATACGCCAGCGTCTGCTTGCCGAAGCTGCTGACGTAAACATCGAAGATATAGGAAGTGTCTGGCGTCAAGCCACTCACTTTCTCCATCAGGACATCTCTGTCGATGTCCGGACCGCCGATGGGTCGACAAATCACCTTCTCAGTTCTCTTCCTCATGTCGGGCTCCAGACATTGCATGTTGCCACCACGGGAGTTCTTATTGGGCCGTCTCTTCTGCTTGTCTACCCGCTTGTACAGGCAGTACTGCGATACCTCTTTGGTGCTGAGCCACGCCAGCGTGATGGTGTCACACTGCCGGAGGTTCTCGAAGACTTTTATCCGCTTGTCGGCCGGCAGCCGCGGAAACGGGTACTTGTTGGGTCTGGTGGTGGCGAAAATTCTGAAGTGCGTTGACCCCCGGCGTAAGCTCTTGACCTTGACCTGGATGTCACCCGTGACGTCACGAATCCGGAAGTCCTTGAGGTCCCGGATGTTGGAACTACGTATCTTGGTGCCATCGCGCCACACCTCAGCCGTGACAGACTCGACGCAGGGCTGGACGGTGACGATGACATCCTTCATCTTCTCCCCGACGCTGAAGTTGAACGTCTTGACGGGAGATGACTTACGGACTGAAGACGTACGAAGATTTCCATCCTTGAGTGTGATGTGTTTCCTGGTCTCTGGCCCCGGTCGCGTGATGATGGACGTACCGATGTAAGCAACACTCCTGTTGTTGGTCTCGTCTACAGCGAAGAGATCAAAGTAGTACCTCTTTGCAGGCTCAAGGTTCGTGAAGGTGTGCAGCGTCTTCTTGCCCACGCACTCCACGATGATGTCGTCATCTGCTTCCCCATCCCGAGCTCTCCCCTTCTTGTCTCGATTTCTCTCTTGTCGGTGTTGCCGTCTCTCGGCCCGCTCGCTCTCGAAGCCAAATCCGGCGTTTTCCGGTAGCGGAGGAGGTTGGTCCCCGTACAGACAGGACTGCACGCTGCACCAAGTGTGGTAATTCTGCCTGGGATTGAGCGCCACACAGTACACAATGGGCTCCCGATAGATCACATCGGACGGGCTCGGCTTCCAGGCTAACGACACCTTATTCTTCCTGAATGACGTGATGTCGAGGCGGGGATCAGTTGGCAGTTCCGGGTACAGGTGGTCCGAGTCCGGCGTGGTGGTGGCGTAAATCCGGACGCTCGTACTTTTCTCCGGACTCTTGATCTCCAACGTGTAGATGCCTGCTGGGGAGCTGTAGGTGACGTAGGTGCTGACGTCATAACCAATGTAGGACTTCACCACCGTGCCCACCCTAGTGTTTGGGTGACGGCGAGGGCGCTGTTCACTCAACTGATCGTCACCTGTGGATAACAGAAAATAATGTATTAGAATGTTTCATCACTCAAAAACACATAATCAAGTGACCAAATTGATGACCTGGCTATTGGTTTATGACTTCAGACTACAGCGACCCTCTGAACAAAGATACCGACGAATTGGGAAACCGCCAACATAGGGCAAGATAGCTGAGTTGGTAGAGCGCCGGTACGTTAATCCGGAGGTCGCAGGTTCAAATCCCGCTCCAGCCAGTTTACTTTGTTCTCATTGAAAATAGGTTCCCGTGTGGTTTGTCCCTTGTGGTTTGTTTGATGACCAAACTCTTGGTAGATACAGAAAAAACCCAATGCCGACATACACTGTACTTGATGAAACTTGGCTGGGTACTTACTTGAACCGCTGCCATCCTCCGGTAAGTCCATGAGAGACAGCGTCCAGTCCAGTTGAGCAGCACAAGGCGTGACCGTGATGGCTACTGGCGCACTGTCCTCCTCAACCACGAAGTAAAAACTGTGCACACAGATCAGAAGTTTTAAAAAAATCAGAACTCATTTCGAGATAATCGAGTGATGCATTGACCCAAGTTGGCTACACAGCTGTCAGGAAACAAGTCATACGTGGCCGCCATATTTGAAAATTTCAAGGAGGCAGTTGTCGAGGAATCTGGGGCCTGGTCATGGAGTTACGGCATGGAACTCAAGTACGTGGCAAGTCTTTCAAAATCTGGGTTCGACACCCAGCCGGAGGAAACGCATAATGGTGCTGGTGTCCTTGAGCAAGACACTTGGCTGCGATTACTTCTCTTCACTCACGAGCAAAATGTGTAACAGTACTGGGGCAGAGATGGATACTGGTAGGAGGATGACTGCGGCAGAGATGGTACCTGGATATGGTTGCCTGCGTCATGCACCCCTTGGCAATGATAGGACTAACGATTGATACTCAGCTGCGAAATGCCGTTGGAATTATGTTAATATATCTTGCGTGTGTATTTTCATTGTCATGCACCGTGTTGTTTTGTTCATGGTCATACTCTACAGGATAACGTTCTCTTCCAACCATCTCGGCCGCACCAAGCGCCAAGGTTGCCCGATACATGATGTCATTATCGTGTTGGCACGACAAATTCGGACAAATTGCCCGTCAAGCGGCTTCCAAGCTGACGGATCAGGGGCGCACGAAAGTGCAGGGCGCTGGACGACCCTCCCCCTGGAGCGAACAAATAGCTCGCGTGATTATGCCGAGTAGCACCCGGCGGGGGACGCGGCTGATGATGGCTGGTGTAGTCTGTTGGCGTGGCGTTGTTATACGAATCAGATACGTTACCCGGTGGCCCTGGCTGCTTTATTCTCGGTAGGCGCGTTACACTCTAGCCTTGATTCAAGTCTGAATTATGGCTGCTGGCAATAGTGAATGTACAATCTTCAACCAGTCGTACTCCTATTATGGCAAGGCGGATATCTTGCCCTGTCAAACCTGAACTTCGTTTGTAACCGGGAGGCATACCGACCTGAACCGCGTCTAGTCGTGTTTACCTTCGCGCGTTTTCCCTCTCGGAATGGTGGGGAGGGGCGGTTCAGAGGGAAGTATTCGCCACGACAACGTGATAGCTTTGTGGCTTAACGTTCAAAGGTGTAGTGATTTAGTATACAAAGAAACACACACACACATACACAGAAAGAATAAGCTATTTTATGCCGCCACATTACTGCTTCTATCCTCAAGTGAACGAATGACACCCCTAGTTTTACTGATACGTGCTGTGACGTCAGGAATTTGCTACTGAATTCAGCTGAATGCAAGGTCGACAAGCCTTTAAACCATTAACATGTATTTCCAGTTTTAAAAAATATACTGCACGACCCCATCAGCCGTAACCCTAACAGCTATTTTATTATTTATTTCCGTGAACAGTGCGCGACTGGTAAGCGCACCGATCCCCATAAATCGAAAAGCAATAAACGAAAGATGGGATAACTTAACATTCTGTGCACTCAACTTGAGGTCCCATGATCCGTGACAAATCTCCGACTGCGCGTACAAAAAAAGTCGCCCCTATCAACACAAACACACAATGGCCGTCGGGCACATCTAGCTCGGAGCCTGTTGAAGATGGGCCTGGACGCAAGATAAATAAACGACGCGTCGTTTGCCATCTCCCGCCCGACCTCTGTACGCTTGACCCCTCGGGCACGGCCTCGCCAATGACGTGCCTCAACCTTGCGCACGACAACCATTTCAAGTGCAGGTTTGGTGTCACAACAACCAGAGAGGTACGGCGACATTTGATTATGTCTCGAAATTATGTCTTGAAAAAGTTGGAACAAAATTGCATGACAAAGAATTTCGCAACGAGTTTCCTATGCAAATGCCATGCGTTTCTGACAGGCGCAGCGATGTCTAGTGCGGATCGAATAGGGGTGTTATTTTTGTACACATGCAGTCAAGAGTGTATTATATCAAAAATTATGTTATCCATCGAAAATATTGGAGGCATGTCCCACGTTCTCCAAACCCAAGATCTCCTCCATGGTTTTTGAGTAATCAATCACGTATTGCCAACGAATTACGTTATCGATCATTTGAAATGAAATTGAATGGAAGGTATTGGGGCCCCTGAACGATAGAGTCTTAAATATCAACATAATCGTGCTGTTAGTGTTACGATGGTATGCAATACTTGAAGGTTTGTAAAACCGCCCTTACTATTTTTGTTGTATGTTTGCAAAATGTTATGCACAATGATTTCTCTAACCGATTATCGCTATTAATCCTTCCATATTCTGTAAGCACCCTTCCATATTCTGTCCTCAATCCAGACAGAGTGTACTCCGTACTGCCGTACAGGCTGTCTAAATTGGAAAGGCCGAATAACACAAATACTGTGCCTTTATCGAAACCAGTTGTGCAAATTAAGTGATATTTTAAGTTTCACTTAAACACGCAAATAAGTGTCCAACATTGTGCAGAAAAACCAAGCGTAGACAATGCATTTGTCGAATTAGAATCAAATAAAACGACGGGACGTTTTAGGGAGCAGGGCACTATGCGCATGTACACCAAAACACGGGCACCAGGGACTTTTTAAGAACCAAACTTAATGATGAAATCGTTGGAGAATGCCCCTAGAGCTTCAAGCAGAGCTGCCTGATTTGTCATAGTTCACACCCAATAAGCTGGACGAGTTTATTTGGACAATCTAGGGGTTGGCCATCTCACCAAACTTACTTATTGGAGACAGTTCAGTTCATGAGATAGATATGGGTGCAAGACCGTCGTGTTGTTGTATACAGGGGAAAAACTTAACAATCGTCATCTTTGACACTTTGGTTACATGTAACTTAATTCCTATATCAGAGAAACTTGGAAAAATGTGTCATTTGCAAGAATATATTTCTTTTCCCACTTTCTTTGGGGGTAGGCTTTTAAACACTAAAGCAAACGTGATGCCGACTGATGATAGTAATGTCATTTTACAGCCGATTGAAAACATACAGAATGCTTCACAAGTGATTTAAAAACAAGCCTACATTTAAATTGTCACGTTCATTCTCAATTTAATCTTCCTTGAAAGCGTCACAATTTCTTGACTGAAATTGTCACTTTGGGGGTTGACATGTCTTACAGTAAATAAAGTTCGGTAGCAGAAGTGTTATTTCCCTACAAATTCCAAGCTCGGTATTTATCAGTAAACTCAATAAAATATCTTGCATGAGTTAACTCAACGGGCTGGTGTAATCTTCCTTACAAGCTCTGGTCAAGTTACGTAATTATATTTGGTATTCGTGACGTGTACTGCACACCGAATCCGATGAGATTTTCACCAGCACTTGACAAACAAAACAGGCAGCGCGTGGCGGCCACAAAGCTGTGAACAATCTCGTTGAGAGTACATGTATATATAAAAATAAATTCATGATGATTCCGGGGCATCGTATTGAGGCGTGGACTGGTGAATCACTTGGCATGTCCCTGCCCGTCACGCTCCGTCCACCGGGTCAGTCCCTCCACCGGACCCGGCTGGCCAGCGGGTCAAGGCAGAGGTGCAAGATAATATTTTCATTGATCCCAAGGGGGATTTTGGCATATTTCCCATGTCAAAGAGTAAGCTGTCCGATTTAAAATATTTGTTCTACCCGCAGTTCGGCGACGGCACTTTTGAGGAGAGGGTGGGAATTGAACTGGAAGGTCATTCAGATGAAGTAAAAATGAGAGAATGAACCTATTGCAAAATGTGAACGCAGCCATTTACTACAGACTGCAGACCACGCGATACAAGCAACATTCCTTTGGGTTTGTTGCGACGCGCCAGAAAGCGAAATGTCTTCAGAGGAGAAAACAAATTCGGCAAACGAATGTGGAAAAGAATGTCTCCCAAATCGGTTTATTACGGTGGCCAAATGGTCTGATTTGAGTTTTTTCTCAGTGGTATAGTATTCATGAATGTGGGCGTGAATCACACAATTGGATCACGGTGCTTGCGTTCTTGCTTTACCACATCACAATTGCTTCTCCACACCCAGGAGTATTATGGGAACCTGTGAGGGCCGAGTTGGTTATTGTAAACCCCATTGATTACAGTTCGCAGACACGCTATACAATCCAGAGGGAATTGAGATGGATCCAGAAACGACTACAAACATATCGATCAGGGATAACGGGTCATACAAGATGCTCTGGTCTCATAAGAAGGGCGTCATATACTTACAGAAAAAGATAATTATATAACTTTCGATTTTGTAACTCCCAACACTGCGAAATGGTCTATTTTACATTCGTAACAACACCAACCATCATTCAAAACAACTATACTCGTCTTTCAGCTCATCTATGAAAATGTTCAAGCAGAAGGTTCATTCTCCAACCGTTGATTGAATACTACATGTCACTGTGAGGTTGTTCGATCTGAGAAAGGTTAATGTATTTGATTGGATCACAGATATCAACGTGACGAACAACTTACAATTTGCGGGTATCCTTAAAAACGTAGCCTTTCGTCTCAGCCCCGTCTGGGAGGACCTTTGTGTCCGCGACGGACTCTGGGTTGGCCATTTGCAGTTGGAATATTTCCTCGTCCCTCGTGGGGAGCTGCTGGCCCACTGCCAGCCTGGAGAGGGAGACTAACAGGATGTTCAGGAGAAGCGTCATCGTGACAGTAGAGGGCGTGAGGCGGGGATACATCATCTGCGCGTGTTGAATACGAGACCTGTGAATTGAATAAACAGTTCGATAAGCAATTATAAATATCATCAACAATTCCGGATTGGACAAACTGTGCTGGTCTCCATCATTAGTCATAAACAGGAAACTAAATGAATTTTCTAATGACGCATTATGCATCCAGATGACTTGGCTAACCGGGATCTGGGTCAGCCGAGTACAGGACATGTAGAAAAATACAAGGTCGAAAGCATACCAAATCAGTCCCATCCAAAGCAAGTCGGTCTTTCTGAGTCGGTCTTTATGTTACGTCGTGTTACTACCAATGCTGTTGAAATGACCTTGGACCGAGTTCACTTGTCATCGAAATCCCTCTTGAAGTTGCCTGAGCAGCATAGTGTATGCTACTCAGAGACAGTTTTCTACGGAAAAATCTAAATGTCACGAGAACTTTAGAGTGTTGACTGGAAACCTCCTATTGGTTTTTAACGTGCAAACTTTGAAGTTCCCACAAAAATTCTTTCCAAAGATTAGTGGGAAAGTGACAAGGCGTTTAACCAGCTCTAGAAAGCTCTCAAGATGAGGTCTGGTTGTACATTTTATACAAGAAAGTAATTAGACAGAAAGTAAAAATTCACCTCTGTTTTGAAACGAAATGCTTTGGACCATGATGCAAAAGACTGTCGCGTCCGTGAGAATGTGGGCGCGTTTCTGTTTTACAAGTGCGGATGTTTAACAATGGGAACAATATCGTCCGCGATTCCCACTCGACGTCCGCAGTTCAAACCGTGTACAAAACCAATGAGGGTGCTTCAAAAAAGTTAGAGTACAAACAAAAGAGGGAACAATAGAACGTCCGCGATTGGAGATGGATACACGTTAGTGTGTGTGTGAAACCCAGCATCATCTACACGTTATTTGATTGTTCCACCACAATTCTCCTTGACATTGGTTGTGCAATAACACGAGGGGATGGGAAACACGACCTCGTTAGTGTCGACTAATTGGCCGGAATTAACATGAATTATACAGCCATTTTTCCCTCTCCAACTGGTTCTTATCAGCTTAAATAAGCGTGTTTAGGTGTCTTTAAAGGAGAAAACACATTGACTAAGGGTTTGTTATAATGAACACGTAAAATGATAAAAGAAACACCAAAGGCATCCACGTATTCGATAGAAAAAGCGAAAAATATTGTTGAAGAGACTTTATAATGTCTATACCACAAAAGCGCCATGGACATAAAACTAGATACTTGCGCATGTTTCGTGTTTTATTGATTGAAGAAACGGGAAAATGTATTTTTGACGATGGCAATGAAGCAGTTTTTGTCAATTGTATTTTTTCCGGTCAATCTTTCTTCTTGTTAACAGCTGAATGGGTTCATTGCCCTTTTGTTTTCCAATAGGCAACATACGCCAAACTCGACTTGGATCAGGCAAACAATGTGGCCTGGCAAAGAGGTTTATGATTATGTACGGACTTAAATTCTTCCCTTCCAGAAAAGGACAATTTGGAACATATTCCAAAACGAAAGGTAACTACTCCATCACTGGATCTACAAAATCAAAATCAAACGATGAATCGCTGTAACCGTCACACATAATTAAGTGAAAACGTAAACTAAACAAAGATGACTGTATAGAACAATGCAGTAACGAATTACTTTGACGAGAACATTTTGAAGGATTTCTATGGTCGTACGCGTACACACAACACAACTCCTTATTTTGAAACTTCTTTATCTCCAATTCGCAAGTACAAACTTGAACAATCAGATGACAACTTACTTTGTTCTGGTTGAGCTGTCTGTTCCTGTTGAGTATGGTTAGAATCTAGTAAGAATCTAGTAAGTAATAACTTTATACAGTCTGAAGAACACGTTGTGCAGATTATACTAGACACAACATTCCGGACTTCGTCGAGACAAAAACCTGCTCCCTGGGACGTTCCTACGTGACCGAGATGCGCATCTTGCGGCTGGGCCGAAGAAACGACAGTCGTTGCGGCACACTGTGTAACTAGTGTTTAGTGCAGCCGGTCGCTTACGAGCTGGCTGCTGTGGTGACGCTGTCAAGACGTTGCAGATATTACGGGCGTGTGATTTACACGTCAGATAATCCGGCTCGAATTTTCTTTATGATAAAAGATGAGGGTAAAACCATGGAGCTACAAAACACAACAAGCTATGCCAGCTCACTACACCTTCCCGGGCCCTCACCACAAGCTCAAATGGCATCCTCTCTTCGGAGCCGGTGGCTATTTACACTGCCAGGTACAGCAGGGTCTGCCCGACACGTTGCTCTCATAGCACGCACGCAGAGGTAGGTACGTAAACTGTCGAGGCTGAGCGCACAACTTCCGGAGATCAAACCGTCACGGCATCCCGTCCCGGAACATCCGGGCGAGCCTCGGCGACGACTTGAAACCTGGCAAGCAGGAGGGAGGCTGAACAGATTACTGGAGAGGGGAAGCCCGTCGTTCATTCGGGAAGTGAAGGCGAGCGGATGCCTGTGGTAGACAGGCCGGCTAGGGCGAGCAAGGAGCCCGCTAAACGCCCTCCGCTAAACCCGGAGTTTTAACCAATTCTGACATCTCCCGTCGATATTCCATGTGTGCTGTTGGCAGCCACGCAGCAAGATACCAGTTGACTGAAGTTCGTCAACTAGTACGACACATGTCATTTCTACAAAATAGACATTGGCCTAATCATATGAAATGTTCACTTTATGTACCATTTTGGGTACAAGCATGAAAAGTAAAGGCTGGACCGAACTGGACATGGTAAATTTGAAGATCCAGAATCAGCTCCAAGGATAGAATTGAATTCAAATCCACCACAATTCAACGCCAAAGACATTTTTCAAACAATGCCAGGAAGTGCCATTTCCTTCCGGTTCCAATGCCCGGCCAACCAAGGGTTGACCAGTCGGCAGCGTCTCGAGCGGGTCTTCCCGTCGGGCAGACGGCGCTGCGGGCCAGGCAGGGCCGTACCGTCTACCAGTCGCCTTAGAACCGGGAGCCTCCCGCAGGCAAATACCGCCAGCGATGGGTGACCGACGCCCACCCCAGTCCGCGTGGCTCGTCGAATCTATATAGCTTTCCCTTTCGCCTCGGGCATGCCAAAGGTGACGAGGAAATGATTTACCACGCTCACCACCTGACCAAAACATGTTAAAATATTTCGCAATCAGCCTGTACCAACTCAGCCACAACCAAATCAGAATTACAAAGAGAAAGGCAGTTTACTTTGGTTTAAGACATAACTCAACACAAGCCCACATATGTATTCTTATGGACAACTTAAACAATACAAAATGTTTTCCAGTTTTACCTAAATACGAACTCTGTGCGACGTTCTGAAGAGCTTATGAAAAACAAAGTTGGCTTGCAAAATACTCTAAGGGCAGCACAATGTTTCCTTGTACAATACTGCATACAGAACATCATGCTCATTTTAAAAATCAAAACCATCTAATTTTTCTGAAATTTGCCGGCAAAATGAGTCAAAGAATGTACAGAATGGTTAACCATATAACTCAGTCTTTTGAAAAGTAGGCTGATGGCATTTGACCAAAAACAATGATCTCCGTCTTCAAACGCACTTTGGCTCGACTGCTCAACTGCATAATACACGCGTTCCTGGGAGTGTGATAGAATTGAGCATTCTGATTTCATGGCGTTGAAATCCGAGCTTCTCGCAATAAAACACGTACAAACAAACCCTGAAATTTACGAAAACCAGATATGGTACTGACAGCAGACCGCAGTCTAGTTATTAGACCGTTTGTAATTTACAACTGTCCACTCGCACAGCCACTCAATTCTGAGGACTTCTCCGTTTTCGGTTACACTTTCCCTCCACTTTTCCAACTGGCAAATGAAGTCCGCGCGAATAGCCTACCTACTCCCAGATCCCACCGGAATGAACACAAATTTTGATTGAAGCAGCTCCCCTCGACTTGTAGTGGTTTTCCACTCGGAGGCCGGCCCGGGGCGTGATTACTTCGTCTGCCGGGGAAATTACCGGTAACTTTTCTGGCGTTGCGGACAATTACTCTTGGTCTCTATGAGGTACCATCCATCATAATGAAACATTCAAGCCCTGAAAGCTTTCACGGTTCTATGTACAGCTTTTATTAAAATGCATGTTTTAGACCAACCAATGGGAGGTTAAATGATTTGGTTGCGGTATCTCAATAGTTTGTGCACATACACATTTACATCACAGTTTATTGAAAAATAAAAGACTTGTACGTATAAGTGAAACTTTGAATTTCTAAAACTAATGAAAAGGTATCCACATAATTACCATTAAAGGTTGGGGTACAAACTCCTCTCGAAATAGATAAACATAATGGAATTAGCGAATAAATAAATGCGAACCACCCCAGAAATGAAATACATCGATTAATATCGCAGGGCCAAATAAGCAGGAATTGAAAGAAAATACCACAAAACTAATAATCGCACTGACACAAACACTTCCCGTTTTCTCAGTTTAATTGCGGACATCAATGAAGTGATCAACAAAATCAGACAGGTAACCTAATCACCTTCGCGTCCCCTCCCACCCACATGGGACTTTGGATCAGCCGAGAGACAAAGCGACTTTGCACCCAAAAATATTGAGGTCAGGATTTTGAAAGTCCACAGTTTACGTGTACAACCCGGACGCGCGCGTGCGCACGTCCCACGTAAATGGCGGCACATGGCGGCAGTCTGGAGGCACGTGTGCTATTAACGGTTTGAACGCGGCTAGCATGAGTAGGGGCCATGCTAGGTGAAGGTCTCTTTACGAGGTGCAGATGTGACTTGAAATGAAATAACAAGAAGGCAGATCGAGTTCTTCTGCAATTTTAATCTGGTTTTTCTGCAACCCATGCCACCGTAATTTTGCTTACACCATTTCGGTCAGTGCAAAGGTATTTGTTGCACGAGTGATCTTAAAATCTCTCGCAGTTTACTTAAAACTTGTCACGTAATTGTGACTAAATTCCATTTTAGATTTTTTTAGTCTGTCAAACATCCGTGGAAAAGTCTACGTATTGAGTAGATTGTGCTGTGGGTCATTCGTCAACACGATGAATGAAACGGCAATCTTTCCCGTGCGACAAATCGATCCACTTCATGGCAAGAACCAAATACGCCTGGCTGAGTTACTGCACGACTGATATCAACGACATTCTCCCTGAGAACTCATCTTGTATTACTTACAAGATAATACAGCAGGATGCTTTTATGTGAAAAGATGAGTGCTTGAACGTTCTGAAGAATCTACGAGAAACAAATCCCAGTTTGACATAAAGAATTAGAGGGGCCTGGTTTTTTCTCGTTAAGATATTCCTCTTATCATCTTTGTACCAGCCACAGAACATGTCTGTAAAATTATATTGATCCAATTTCTATAGATGTCTTGTAATTTGGGGTTAATTGATGGTATCAACCAACCAACCAACCAACCAACCAACCAACCAACGATGTATCCACCCTTCTATTGATCACTACATCGATCAATCAATCAATCAATCAATCAATCGATAAGTCAATCGATCAAATAATCAAACACTTGTGAGTAAATTCAATTCAAAGGTTTACCAAAAAATCCTCAAATTTGTATAGATTTGTACAGAAGTTTTCCGAAAATCCATTCCTTAAAACTTGGTCGCCGTCCCCAATGTAATGTTAGCTCTTAAAATTACTCGATGAACCGCGTATGTAGCAGTTGAATATCCCCCTCCCCCACCCCTCCCCCATCGCCACAACTCGGCTATTTATGATCAAGTCTGGAATCACACTGTCATATCTCGTGTGGGAACGGGAGATCGCGGAAAGGACGGGGGCACAGGCTGAGCGTGTTACGAGCGCATGAACCCACGGAAGGCGGCATATTTGTCGCGGGCGGGGTGAATTGGGGGCAAATGGGTGGGTAAATGCGGGCACGGGGCGTTGACAGTCTCGATGATGGTGTCATATATGTCTTGGTATTGTTGCGCCCTGGGTTAATGGGCCAGACAAGTGTAAACAGGACGTAAATCACTACCGCATACACCTGGGGTGGCCCCTGAACCGGCACACCAGCCGCAACTAATTTATGTCACGCCTTCGCGTTCAGCAGCCTCACGGGGCATAAAATGTGACCGGCGTTACCGTAAAAGGTGTGACAGTTTAGACGAACCTGTCTGTTTCGAAACGGTTGTGCAGCTCTGATACTGTGTACTTCACGAAACTCGTTCTGCTGAAGGTTGTGAATAAATTTCATGACTCCCGTTCGCGTAATCGTCGTAAAAGTAACTGGAGATATTATTAAGATGTTTATGTGTTTGCCTCGTAAAACCTTTTGCCGTGTAAAAATAGAAAGCAAGGTCAAATAACCAACGTTGTTGGTGATAATATTTTGTTTAATAAACCCATATTTTCTTGTACAACTCGAACGATGGCCATGATTGGGGGGGGGGGTGTCCTAGGACTCTTTTGACGTTGGTGGCGCCAGTTACAGCAGTATTAAACTACGCGGAAATACGCCACATACATATTGCAGCCGCCAATTCGTAAGACTAAAACAAACATTAATTAAAAATAAATAAATATCGACAAGCTCTTGGGGGGCTTAAGCCTCCGAGCCACTGCCAGCCTAAGCTGACTGACCACATTGAAAGTCTATAGGGTATGACGAATTATACGTAACAATGTTTCTTAAAACTGTTTTGCAAAACCTGAAGAAAAACTATTTCAGGAGTACTGTATACTATCCCATTATTTATTTCTCCACGCTCACCACGAATTGTTTTTTTTTTCCAGGACAGCAGCAGACGTTTGTTGCACACACTTAACTTTCATAACTACACTTTGTTATCCTGCTGAATACAGACAGCACTGAATCTCATCAGTGCTTGTACGTAAAATGAAAATTGAAAACTCATTTCACTCGATGTTTCAAGGCAGTGCACGTTTAATGAAGGTGTTTTGGCGCATTTTTTTGCATCAATCATTCCAAGGCGATCGATGCATGTGCAATTTAACTTTGCTGAACGAATAATCCCTTGCGCTTCAACAGTGGTTTCTTGTCCGGCTTCCAAAAAGTAAAAAAACGGGCTTAGCAAATTGAACTCTTTTGTCAGTCAAAGAAGGCCTTAAACCACTGGAAATCCTATAAAAGTTGGCAAGCAACCAATCAAATCAATGTCTGATCGCTTTAGTGCAGCAGCTTCTTTGCATTGTGAATGTTTGTAGTCTGGTGCCGGGGTGACACTGGCCGGCTGGCAGCGTCGATTGACCTATTTACCCGACCCCATGCCTAAAGTGACGAGAATCGATTTACCACCACCGTGTGGATTACCGTACACTCCGGTTGAACTTTTGGGCGTATTATCATTAATAAGGGGGCTTGTTATTTGACTGTTTGATAGAATTGCGTATGACCCTCAATTAAACAGAATGGCGCGTGCCGGGTACCAACTTAAAATTTGGTGACGGGTTACATTTTGTGCTTCTCTGGCAAAGTTGGAACCAAGGATGAATCACAGGGAGAATGTTCCTCGTACGGCCTCTTTGAAAATCAACAATGTACAGAATATTGACAAAATTGTGTCTGTGTACACCTTTATGTCTGTCATGTCGTCACGGTACCTTCTTTTTTTATTCAATTTTTGAATATCAACGACAATCCTCGAGCCCCAGCCATGTACAAAGTATGAAATTGAACAGAAGATATAAATCACCACCTCCCATGCTCCATGCACATAGCTCTAAGGTATATGACACAATTGCAACAATGAAAAAACCCCGTCAATAAATTTGACCAGGGGCTCTTTACTGCTAATCACTGTTTGTTTTGTGGTCTGGCAACTTCCCCTCTAGGACCACTAAACACGTGGTGAAGATTAACACCCTACCACGGAAGGCAGTTTACGGGCATTCATCAAATTAAACCGGCACGTGCCTTGCACAATGATTAGCCTTGAGAGAATTCTACGATCAGCCGATCACGACGCATAAACAGCAGCCAAGTCGCGCAATGTTTAGACTCGATTCAAGTCAGATGCGAGTGATTGTTCGGATCCTTCCAGGTATTAAGAAAGGTTCAAGTTCAATATGGTTTGGGAGGGGACGTGAGTTCAATTGCTGCAGACAGATCTCCACCATCTGCCGTCTTTAGAAGTAACACTTCTTACCCGCAATACACTTCGTAAGGGACATTCCAACCTCAACGGACCATAATCTATACAGATTGTTTCAAACCGTGGACCTTTTGTTTTGTCCGTGTATAATACACGGACAAAACAAAAGGTCCACGGTTTGTATTAACAACTGGATTAAGCCTACACTGACATGTGTTTGCCATTTTCTTCTTGGAAATCATAATGGCAAACCAGGCAAAAGATGAATGTTTCCAGCTGTGTTTTCTGCTTTCCAAGTAGTCTTGTCCGATATGCAAAAATGCACATTGTCTCCGTTTAAGGGCACACTGTGTCTTTGAGGCGCCCATTTGGGCAACAAAAAACGTCCGTCCTAAAAGAAATGTCATGGTTGGAAAGATCGTGAAAAAGTAGAATATAATGATGTACACGACCATCGCTTGTCGTTTGTCTGAAAATCAATGACCAAAGGACCTTCTGGAACCACAAAATTGTGGTCCCAGAAAGTCGGACCGTTGGAACCCGTAGTCGCACCCGTAGCCACATATTTCCTACGTCAAGAATTTCATGACCAGACGGTCGCCGTGCAAGTCTGCCATCGAAGGAGCAAGTCACTCGGGGAGAATTTAAGTAGGAGGAAAGACTTACGTAAGTGTGGCAAGGTGCAGAGAAGCTGAACTCATTTGTTGGCAAGGTAAACGTTACCGTACGACGGTACGAGACTGCGTCAGTTTTACATCTTGTGGAACATTTTGTTCGCTGTATTTGTTGGAAATGCGTGTACGACATTCAAAAAACAGCGCGCGGGTCGGATGTCTTATTTTGAACATGTTCCCGTAAATATTACACATTATGGTAGTTTATTTTCACCCAAGCCTTGGAAAAGGGTTAAGTAAAACCAGCACAGGGATTAATTTTTTGTTGGGGGGGGGGGATTCCAGGACAATGTGTGCCTTTAAGAACATGTAGAAAGATCTGCGTATATTAGTTTTGACAGAAACCTTGCACAAAAACAGAAGAGATATTGCAAAATGATGTCCCATGTTATGATTACCAGTGAACTTCGTCAGGCTGATACACAACCGCGAAGAACCAGTTTACATAATTTTGATCATTAACTGTGTCCTATAGACCACAAACACTACGCAAAATATGCACGCGCGTACATCCACCACTGCGTATTCCCATTTGGGAAGTCTATAGGCTCTGGTATGAAAATATACAGTATGACTGTCTGAAAAAACGTGCATGGACATTGGAACAATCGCACGAGGCATTTATAGTTTCCCTCAATGCCCAAGAACGAATGATTGTGGAAGAGGACATTTCCAGATGCATTCTTTGTTTTGATAATGACGCGTGTCTCAAAGGTACGGATTCCCGGCACGGCAGCTCGGTTCATTCCCAGAACACGCCGTTGACCTCCAATAGAAACACTGAGCTGAATGCACAGGTGCTCGTCAGCCAATCAGAAACATAAGAAACAAGTTCACGACAGGTGCAAACTGGCAGGATCTGGAACCGCTCAACCTGACAACCTTCCACTCACTGTATGGAACAATAAAAAAGAAAGAAATGCTGGCAAAAATGTGTTTGGTTGTCTAGACCTAGAACAATGACGGATTGAGGTTGATAATGGGATTGTTCTGAATTCCCGAGAGGTTATTGTAATCCTTCCTTCCAGAGTCAAAGGACAACTTTTCGGATTTTGTTTCTCCAATCAAAACAAAAAATACCTCTTTTGAAATTTATCGAGCTAAGGTACGGATTTTATTGTTCCGAAGTAGTCCATTATGGTCCTGTATAAGACATGTAAAACGCTTCTCTCACTATGAACATCTAACAAAAGAACTACGGTGCACTAACAATGAAAGTACATTGTTACTTGGAACTGAATCCATTGTTACTTATTCACAGTGTCTATTGATACCGAGAACTAACAAGGGAAAACGACAAGATACATCCCCAAGGTCATAAGCCAATGTATTTGTCAACAGCTAACTGCGGTGGAAATATTACCTTCACTGGTTCACAGCGCGGGGACCATACAGCTAAACGTCCCATCCGAAGGACGCTGCCCCTCTGCATGGGCCTCCAACAACGATGCATGGGCCTCCAATTGCGACAACCTTTATCTCAGCATTTCTCAATGATCTCCGATCCGTCAGCTGCACAACAGAATACCGAAAACACTACATGCATAGAGGGGTCTCTCGCCAAGTATATAGGCACGTTAGTACTCCTAACCGAGCAGTCAACTTTGGTAGAACTGAACTTGAAACTGTTTGGGGGTTAGGAACTGTGTTCTTACCTTTTCAACAATGAACGATTCAGCTTTGTAAAACTCCCTGCCAAAAGCACTGAACTGAAGTTTATGGATCAGCTTCACAGGGCATTCCTTTCAATCAGGTTTAATAACATGGAAGCCGACCATATTCCATCGTGGTGATCGAATCGATGATGTGGCTTGGTTGCTATCTTGAAGAAGGCGTGTGGGAAAGGATAAAACTCTACCGACTGGAATAAAAAACGACCCGATCTTCTTCAGACGATCAACGAGCAAAGAGCAGAGTGGCGTCCCGTATCTCGACGTCCCAACCCAACATAGCAACACACCACACCTCCACCAACGTGTGCACTTCCTCTGTATGTTTTCACTGAGTGCTGTGCTTATGTTGAGGGAAGGGCCGTGAACGCGGTTTTGCCAGTCTCTTACATCAACAAATAAACAGTGGGCCAGGGCTGGGGGCAGACTAACCGAAGCCGTCCGCTGAGAAATATTGGGGCCGGGTCAAGAATCGAGGCTAAGCTGTCACAATTCCACCCTAGCTATAAGAAAATTTGGCAGACCTACTATCTTCTGGCTTGTTTTTCTTCCAAAATTTATAATTACCATGGAGTATTGTACCGAAAGATCTTTTCATCAAGCAATCTTGAGTTTGAGAAATGTCACACCGCACTCATAGTTATGAGAATATCAGTCGAATCCAATCATAATTTGTAAGTACTGGAATCGCAACACTATTCGTAATTTAAAGAGGATGTGGAATGCTGAGAGAAATTTGCGTCATTTTGTAGTTTTATGTAGATCAGGGTATATTACAATAAAATAGGCAATTATTTCTGCCTTGAAATAATAATAAAAAGTTACTTTTGAGAGCTGTTTTCGTCACTGTTTATCAAGTCTCCTCTAGCGCGCAGGTGCCATTTGTCTAAAAGTCGTCGATGGGGGCAGCAAACAAATATGACGTCATGTTACGGCTTCCCAGTGCTGAGGTACAAAAGGGAAGCCGTAACATGACGTCATATTTGTTTGCTGCACCCATCGACGACTTTTAGACAAAGGGCATTAGCGCGCTTGATTGACGGGACTCGATAAAAACTGCTCTCAAAAGTAACCTTTTTATTATTTCACGGGAGGAAGAATTGTCTGTTTTTATTGTATATACCCTAATCTACATGTAGATTAGGATATATACAATAAAAACAGGCAATTATTCCTGCCATGAAATAACAAAATGACGCAGATTTCTCTCAGCAAACTACATCCTCTTGAACACTGAAGCCATCACCGTTTACTCTTTTGTTTGAAGTTTTTGGTAACTAATTAATTAAAATGAGAAACTAGAATGGGAACAGAATGCTCGTAAAAGCACTAAACCCATTGCTCAACACAGTGACAAATATCGATTATTTCTTACGATATTGGTTTGATGTTTTAAAAAAACCGCGGCACGCGACCTCATCATAATTTCGGTCATCCATAGGGGCGTTGCTTGACCATTTTGAATGGGGGTGTCATCCAAGATTTGCCGACAGGTCACGGTGGCTCACAATTTAAAAAAAAATCCAAAAAAAGTGACCCCGAAAAGATTTCCGTCCGGTAAATTATTGGAAAAGTGGCGGTGGCGGTGGTGGTGGCGGTGGTGGGGGAAGGGGGTGTGGGAAGGGGGGCTGGAACTCTTTTTGACGATGAGGGCGCCATTCAATTGCCAACTTTTATGCACGATGCTGATGCACACGACCATAAGGGGCCTTCGTTTTGCCGACAGCAACAAGAATTCTCCTTTACCTCTTTTTGCCCACAGCAACACGATTTTGCCGACAGCGACAAGATTTTGCCGACAAAAACGGAGTAGGGGGTGTCACACCCGTACCCCACACACACTCATACACACCCTCTAGCGACGCCCCTGGTCGTCCATTCAAGTATATATGTCGATTAATACAGACAGATACCTAGTTGTTGTTATAAGCACTCGCACTTGTGACCTTCTGGGAACAAGTCCTCACTCTGCCATCAGAATCTTTCCAAATGGTTGTAATGTTTCACATTACATGTTATGTTGCTGAATTTGTTCTAATGACGTGGGGTCAGCTTCCGGTGCAGATCCAAAAAGTGAAGATTCTGAAAATTGTAGATGCACAACTGGTGTCAATTATTGTTCTTCCAGGCCAGGCGGGTGGTTCACAATGGACACTAGATTTTTACATCAGAGTAGGCAAGGTTCTTATTTTACCGTCCGTTATCGCGTTACAACATAGCAAAGCGCTATATACACTTGTACAATAAGACAAAACATTATGTTCATGGCCGACTTGTGTCAAAATACATCATATCTGACGGCATGAAATAGCCGTTTTTGCAAGTTCTCGCATAAACCCACTGTCAATGCTCAATTTTTAAGTGGATCCGTTGGCTGTTTCAGTGCAAGTTCAGGCGTTTCTGTTTCCACAATTCAAGTATCACCAACACAGAAAATTGAAAAAAAATCAACCTTTCCCCGAATTTAGTTCAAACATTCAAAACAGGTACCAATGGCAAACTATATTCGTGCATTTTAGTACCTCTTTTATATCTTAATAATCATATTGTTACCAAACCGGTTGTTAAATCCATGAGCCTGGCGGCGAGAAAGCACCCCCAGCTTGTGACAAAAATGCACGAAGCTCGATCCCTTTAAAGTGGAGAACTGCAACATGTACACGCAAGCCTACATGGTGAGGAAGGAATAACGTTTCGAAAAACCGATACTCGATCGACATAACTTTTGGAGAATCGATAATTTAACGATCAAACCATTGCTGTATTTATGGGCATTCTCTCAACCAAGGCCGCGTATGACACCCGAGTTTGTAGATAAATGGATGCATCTGTGCAAGAGAAAAGTGAGAGAGCAAAACCACTGAAACACATCAATTGGCCACATTTCCGAGCGCAATCCCATACCGTTCGATCAATGGCAGTTCGTGAAGTTTGATACCGTTAATTTAGTTTGATATTACGAACACAAAATCGTTAATTCGATATAATAAGTGTCCGCCAATCTGCTGAAGCATGAACATATTGTCAGTATGATCATGATAGAATTGTCGAACCCATTAATACGTCACAGATCCGCAAAAATATCGGATGTCACACCCGAAAAATGTATGTTATTAAATCGTTCCTTTGCGGTAACCATGACATCATTTTTTTCATAAAGCTAGATTATCAGGTTATATAGAATATCGGGAATACTTTCTATATCTTTTTGGGTGAATTGCCATTTTGTAATTGACAAAAAGCGTTTATCCATTCCACCAGCTTACTTCAGATTTCCTGTAACTGCCGCTAGTTTGTGTGGTCTCGATGATGAATTGATTGGGCAAAGAGAGGAAGCAGAAATTCATGGTGGTTGCGTCCGTGAACGGTTTCTCTCCGTCTTCTTGTCCGAACTCGAATTGAAATTGACGCGCCATCTGCGAAGCTCCACGTTTGCATAGTACGTTGACTTACAAGACGCTATTAGACGTGCTTGCAAAGGAGTCTCAATTTCAGTAATTTCTGGATTAAGAAAGGCAAGTCGGGGACCTTGCGATACATCTCGGGTGAAAATGCTCTCGAGCTTGGTCGTGGAATAAATCACGCTTGCCTTGCGGGGAGTGTTAACACCAAGTCGTCCTTATCAGTTAGCATTTCATTCTGCACATTTACGAAAACACACTTTGGCAGGATGTTATCTGTTTCCGATCTCATCTGCGTCAGAGATGGATGACGTCACAATATTGTGGTTCTATACCTTACCAGACATACAATTTCATGATGTCGTCTATCCTTCATCAACATGTGCGAAACAGAAATATCTAAATTGCTTATTTCGGTATCAACAGTACAGCACTATGCATGACATCGAAAGACGAAATCTGTGTGAACGGATTTTGTTTTTCATACACTCATGAAGATAATAAGACTAAACGTTCCCTTTAATATAGCCCAATCGCCACTGAATAGCCCACCCGCCACTGAATATTCAACAGTTCCTTGTAAAAGCAAGTACAAGCGTTTATTGGGTTAACACGTTTTAAAAGGGAACGGTGTGATATGTCAACATCATAGTGCTCGGCATTCAATACTCGCGAGATTGTGGACATGCCGCATTGGCAAGTTTAAAATATTTCCTTTAACATTGTTAATTATCTGCAAACAGACTGGCAAAAGTATTACTTAACCTTCCTTGGTTTAAAGAATGGCATCGGTTATCATGCGAAGTTCGTCCTTCCAGCATGCTGCCAGTTGAAGACAGGAAGGTCTATTTCAACGATCACCGTTGGTGAAAGTCAACGCCTGATTCATGCTACAACAAATTCCATCTTTCCCATCATACGTCCAACTACTTCAATACCTCAGAAGACATCATGACAAAAAGATTAAAGAAATGGTGACAATAGCTTGGCATGATTGTAAACGCTCACATTCTGGTTTCAAACCGCAACCTTTGATATCAACAACATAGGCATGCTTTTTGTAAGAGTTTGTCAAAATGCTACTTGGGACGCGTTACCATTATATGATTTTGCCCCCTCCCCACACAGACACTCTTGTCAGATTTTATTCTCGTAGATCTTACATGGCGTATTGAGTGCTATATCCCGGCGTTATTGTAATAATAAAAATTGTACTGTACACAGTGTAGACGCTCTCTTTCAGCGCCTGTTATACATGCGGCTATTTCCAACCATGGAGGAAGGAATGATTGTCATCGCGTCGGATAAGTGCTACTACGTGACCCGTATAAAGCCCAGCGTAATAAGCGCCATTACAAGTTTCATTATGACGAACGATATCTCTGATTGGACACGACGTGCCGGAAGTCTCCCGGGATTAGCCAATTGGAAGCGCTCTTACAAAGCGACAACTGGGCAAAGATGTATACGGACACGTACATAACACTGTACAGTACACGCATAAATGTACGTGTCCATGTACATGTCTAGATGTCCATGTTTTCAGCAGCCAAACCCTATACTCGAACCCAGTTTCTGCTTTCTGTCTTTCAACACTGAGATTCATCAGCTACTTGGGGATTAGTGCCAGCGCTTCTGTCCAAAACATGATTTAGAAATCCCCGGCTTTGTTTTAATCAGGCAGGGACGTACCTATAATTAGCCATCCAGGGTCTAGCCCCTCGACGTCACGTAAATGATTTCATAAACGTACTTTGATAAACCCCCGGCCTTGGTGATATCCTGTGACCGGGTATGACATTAATAAGGTAGTTATTTGATAATAATTTATCGTCATTAGAATCGAGCCGAGTACAATTAGCTGGAACAGCGTCGATATTGAGATGGGGCAATTTTGTTTCCTCGAGATAGCTATAAGCACAGTCGGCAGGTGAATCCATTGAAGAGGGAATGGAAAATGTAAGCTCTAATCACCAATGAACTGCGTGCATAGTAAACAATTTCATTTGACATTTATCACGAGTAAATGCGATGTAATTCCTCCATTTCCCATCATCCCATGCTAATAAAAAAAAAGGTTCCATAAAAGTATTGATCACTTGAATTAAATTGAATTATTTATTTTATTAGCATCATTGATATTACAAATACATTGTTAAACATGGGCTCTTGTTCAGCCCATTTGATTCCGAAATCAAATGATTGGTATTATCCACATACCCAGCTTAATTTAATAACGAGTACAAGGTCAGCGCAGTGTCAACGCAGGGTCAACACGGGGTCAGACTGCGGTCACTGGCAAGAATCTATTTAAAAGTACATCGATGTACAACCTTTGACACCACAAAACGCGGGTGTACGTAAACATCTACTTCAGTAATTCAAATGTATACTCATGTACAATATTTCTTCTCCAATTCATTGCAAAAAATAACTATTTAATCGTGACATGCAGTTAACGTTTGCTAAGACAACCCTATTTTTCTCGCTCCTGATACAAAAATGTTGAAAGTCAATGAACAATATTATCCTTGATTTCCGTAAACTTCAAACATTTTAAAGAACCTACGTCATTGCCAACATGAGTAGATCTTTCCCATACTTTTGAAGAAAAAAGCTTCGTACAACTATTCGAGCCAAAATATGCCATATTTGGCCGTGCCCCACCTCATTTTTAAGTTAAGAATTTGTAATACTGATCTGGCTTAACAACAAGATGGTATGTCATTTTAGACTCCATTAATTATAAATCTTTGCTATGACCCCAAAGTCTGATGTAACAGCAGTATTTGTAGAGAAAGAAAACAAACTTGCAGAAAAACGGAAAAATTGGAGTGTGTAAACTGCCTCGAGGCATTGACCCCGATCATACGACTTTCTGACAAATTTCTGACACGGGAAGAAAGGCTTTCCTGGGATTCGACCCCACATGACGGGGGTTCATCGCCCGATGTAGGCGGCGCTCGCCCCGTCAATCATAACCGGGAACTCACGGGCACCTGACGGCACGGCCGTAGCGACAAGTTACGGACGCACGGGTGCCGAACAGCGAGATGACAGTGGCGACCAGGACCGTCAGGACCAGCATCTCAAGAAAGAATGCCGAGATGACTGGAATGACCCAACAAATGACACCAGCAAATGACAGTGAGCAAGTCAATTCAGGCTTTGACAAGACTGTCGTGCCCGGATGTAACTGATTCACTCAAGCTTTGTCCCATGTACATGTTGTTAATCGCCTTCGCAGATTCGCACCTTTACTGTTTATGTGCACATCTTTAAAAATCAACAGCGTTAAATTTTTACAGAAAAGTGTGGTCATTTTGTACTAAAAGTATGAGGTTTATTGCCTTCAGAACAATGTTGCATCATTACTGCACACAAAACCACTCCTTCCCAGTGTTTGTGCATTTAATTATTTTGCCCTTCTTACTACCTTCCGTTTGTTGGCGTTATACCGCCAAACCGAGCATCTTTCACAGAACTACCTAGCTTGCTAATCATTATCAACCTTTCAAGACTCTCTCATCACGGCATCTCTATTTGGTGTAAACATCCGTTTTAATGGTCCTTGTATGAATATAGGAAAAAAACTGTTTCCTTTGACAAAAACTTGAAAACAAAAATATCAGGAATTGGAGTGGATTATTAGGATCGCAGTCTGAAGACCAGCGGCACACGATTCGCAAAAACATGGGGGATTTTATATATACGTAATTGTGATACTCTGCAAAATTTCGAAGCCATATCCTGACTGAATTTATCGCCAAAAGGGGGTGCAATATGACATTCGGGCTTTGACGCAAAATAAACTTCGGAAATGGTCCCCATTGTTTGTTTGTTCGGGGCACTGGTTTCACTCAGACAATATATATTTGGGAAAATGTCCTAATTTTGATACCAAATCACACTTGACAATGCTAAAAGCAATATACATAAAGACTCACCTTATATGCAACTTTATTTGTGATAAATACCAGTATCTTGCGGATTGAGCAAGGAAGAGAAGAATGGGAACTCAAGTTAAGCGGAGGGAGGAATGGAATGAGCAGGCAGTTAGAAATCATGAACGAACACAGATGTAGGATCACAAATCGTTTTGAAAGATGTGACAACTTACCGTGAGAATACGAGAAATTTCGCTCCTACTGTGTCACAGTATGTGCACAGTCTTGCTTGATGTATTGTCTATCAGGAATCGTAATTCGAAGGTTCGGTGGCACCAGTAGTCAAGACGTTAAATAAATCCCCAGGCATAAGTCGACTGGCGCGGGCACAGGTATACAATCCAACCCCCCAAAAATGTGTGGCAATCTCTAGATCAGATCAGCTGACGGGAGACGTGGCTGCGCAGTGGCGATGTGTATTGCCTTCGGGGTTTCCTCTGCGCATAGAATTAGAACGCTGAGGGATGGAGAGAGCAAACCATCGACTTGATACTCCTGAAATGAGAAAAGGAGAAATGATGAGGAGTTCATCTTCAGTCTGCAGTCATTAATTAATGTGGCTGGGCTTCAGTCAGAGATGCACTTGGAGCATGTTTTGCCAAGAGAGCCGGGTGCTGAGGGAGCTCTGAGTTAGTATCAACATCGCTGTGCACGTACAGCGCCGGTGGACGCACGCCCAGACGGCGCGAGCACGCGGGGTATATAGCCGCGAGAGACGGCCGCGCAGCCTGCTCCGGCGTGCCGCCCCCGTCAAATCTACCCGGTGCACGGCTCGCCTCTCGCCGAGACTAATGGGGACTTAATGAAATTTCTCTGGCTGAAAAGAGGTGACAGCTGCCCCCGATGAAATTATAATGTGTTTACATACACTGCATACATGCATAAAAGTTGAAGTTGCTATAGTTCAGTGCATAAAAGCAGAACATTCTTCTACACAACGCCGAGGGATAAATGGTTTTGCCACGATCCGTTTTTGAAGATATTGCGACAATTTTGGGACCGGGAGTACGTCATGTCTAAAAGGACTTTGTTTTTCATGCGCCGTGGTTGTACCTCCACTGGATCTGACAACTCGTGAACGAAATATTTCAGAGGTTGCTCTTTTGAATGAGCGATTACGGAGACATGGTTCATGTTGTTTCCGATTCGGATAAATTCTCCCATCCAGTTGGCCCACTCGCTTGCTATGTTCCACCTTAATTTGCCCGGTTGAGAAAAAAAAGAGCAGACATTGAAAGGAATGGCATAAAGTGCAGCCCAAAAGGTCAAGAACTTCTTTAAATCTACGCTCTGGCAAACAGGACGTCACTAATCCTAACTGTTATGGCTGTTTGTCAGAAAACATGAAGATAATTTGGCGTGAGTTTTCTTGAGTTCTCGTAGGGTAACGAATGAACCTTGCCTTTATAACAAATACAGTGTGCATGACTTCACACTAATGTTATGTTCCTTTCACTAATTTGAAAACTACAAGCATAGAGTCGTAGTGTTTCCTACCTCAATGCTATATGATGTTAATACTTGTCTCGTTTCTTCCCTTCTCAATTACTTTGAACGAATTTATTGGCAAAATTCCTTGGGCAATACATGTTGATGATGTTGTCAGACACATTTATAAATAAATTACACTGCAAACCAAGTCACCATGGCGAGGAGTGTGACGAATTTGTTTCAACTTCGGGATTTTTTACAACTTGGCATTTCCGTAAAAAACCATCATACACCACAAAAATGAAACAGACATTAACAAAACTAAGCATGTCAGTTGATCAAGCGACTTTGTCTGAAGAGAGAAACATCAGTATGCAACTTCCAGGCTAACACGCACACACAGGAGAACCATAGTCTCGTTTCGCCAGTGCTACAGCTGCAACGCTATTTTTAGCGTATTTAGTTCACCTGAAAACATTATCGTGCTTCACCTGGCGTCCGCCATTTTGGTCCGCGGTTGCCCGGGCTCGTTCAAGTAAACGCTGACAGTGAATTACCAGTGGCTGTAACTAGATCGCACAAATATCTCCCGCCATAATTCCATCATTTACGCCTGATTAAATCTCGGGGCATAATGGCGGTCTCGCTGGAGAACCGTGGAATCGAATTCTGGGCCCGTAAATCAAATTAGGGATCCTAGACGGGAACGATGGCCGTGCATTGTTTATGACCACTATGTGCACACGGCGCATGCGCGGCAGGCAGCGGCAGGTAAAAAAGCCGCAGAGGGAGCTTGAGGTTGCTATGGAGCGAGGCTATGAAATGACGTCATCAGATCGTATGACGTCATTTTCCGAATTGTATTTCTAAATGCCGGCTCGCCATCTGCAATAAAAGAAATTTCAGACGAAAAAAGCAGTGAAACGGACATTTTGGCGGCCTCTTTCACATTTTGGATAAGTCATCCTTTTTAAAGTTTCATTCTATCCTCCATGCTTGAAGCAATGATGTCAAAAGGAGATTTTCATCTGAGATAAAGATGCCGAGTTTCTGAAAGAATCTAAAACACCCTGCTGTGGAGGGATCGCTATACAGTATGAAATAAAGGCTCGTTGTGGGGTTGTGGAAATTTACTAGATCAAAGTAGCAGGGAACCGCTGTAGGCCCTTTATACTTCAGAGTAACAGTACGTGGATACCAATCAAATCTATCATGTCCTTTTTTTTGCGCTGGCGCCGAACGTACAGTAACGTAACAAGCTCGTAACATGGTTGCCCGACTCTTCTCAGATACAGTCGTTGGTAATTTCTTTTTGGCGGGAAAAAATTAAGACATCCACATCTCGTTTAAAAGAAACTTCAAGGACGGGGAAATCCTGATGGGTCACTGAGGCGCAGAAAAGTGCACGTATACGGTTTGAGTGAACGTAAGCGAGGAGGGGGGGGGGGATGAGTAAGGTGGCCCGGGGGAGCGTGAATCAACCCGACAAGCGACCGGGCGGAAGATCGATGGAGACAAGATAAATCCAAACGGGGAGTCCTGGGTGAATTCCGCTGTTATTTCAACTCGTCCTCAGCCGTTCGAACCCAGTGCCAGCTGTGACACTTTGCAGTACGGTTTTGCGTCTTCGAAAGAGACTATGGCTATCGATGTTATATAGGCCTGCTACGCGACGACTCTGGGGGAAAGCCAGAGTCGTATACAGATATAGGGAGGAGTTGAGACATGGAGGGTTCCTATATATGGGAAAAACATGGCGATCGATGCGCGTCAACGCCCATAGAAAACCTACACTCAGAGACTGCATGCATGCATTTATGCACGAATTTGGGCCAAACATGGCCTGCTGTCGCAACTGAGAGAAGACAAGGAAGGACATTCCAGTTTCAAGCGCAAGAGGAAACCGAATCAGTCCTGGGGCCAATTTCACGGAGCTGCTAAGCACAAAAATTTGCTTAGCACAAAATTGTCTGGCTCAAT
>JAULKO010000194.1:0-13069 GCA_032356045.1 Mediaster aequalis | reverse complement strand
CCCCCCAAGTAAAAAGAATCTCCCCCTCCCCCCCCCCCCCCTCCCCTTCTTTTTCTTCTTCTTTTTTGACAAATTTTGGAAAATCTTTGAAAGAAATTGGCGAGCCCCCCCACCCCCAAAGTCCAATCCTGGGTGCGCCACTGACGGCAGTGATTGGTCAACTTCAAAATCAAATACTGTAACTAAAGTTATCAGTCAGCCAATCACAGCAATGTTTGCTAATGATTGAGCTTTTAATTCTTTCCACACCCTTTCATCTGTGACATTAAAGTTAAATTGTAACTTTCCTGAAGTTGTTACAACTTGATGAGGCATCATGGCCGTACAAGATGGGTCTTGATACATACCTTGGCATCCACCACGTCACCAGCCTGTACATCAAAAACCTTTCACCTAGCACAGTCATAGGTACGGGTCGAAAGGATTTACTGCGTGCCAATCACGAATTAGGAGCGGCCATTCGAGAATGGGAAGGATTCCTGGTTGGCCTCGTTTACATTGAACCAACGTTTCACGAAAAGAAGGTCCATGGAAGCCAATGGGAAATGCCCGGGTGTCTTTTTTTTTGTTCAAATGAAATTATATAATATTTTGCTACAAACTGCTTACCACCTTTTTTGTAATATTTCAGAGCCACTTGTTCGACAAAAACTGAGAACTGTATTTCATTTTATATTTTCGGCAGGTCACCAACAAAAAATTCAGATATAGCCTTACTCCTCTGAACAAACCATCTCCCAAAACAGTGCTATTTTCAGAGCACCGGAGTGGCCACTAATACAGTGAAACCCTCCGCCAAAAATTCAAAATAGGGCCACAATTCAGGCCCGTAGCCAGACTTCGAGAAGGGGGGGGGGGGTCGTTTCTGGGAAAAGTGAATGGGGGGGGGGGTGGCATCCAAGATTTGCCAACAGGTTACGACGGATTCTTAACAAAAAACAAAATAGCCCCAAAATCCCCAAACAGTAACCCCGAATTGTTTTCCGTCCGGAAAATAATTTGTGAAAAGCGGGAGGGGGGGGGGGTGGTGGTTGGACGATGAGGGCGCTATTCAATTACTATTATGCATGATGCTAATGCACTCGACCATAACGGAACCTGCCGTTTTGCCGACAGTAACAACATTTTGCCATTTCCTATTTTTGCCGACAGCATCACGATTTTGCCGACAGCAACACGATTTTGCCGACAAAAACGGCGAATGTGGGGGTGTCACAATGTTTGTCGGAATGTTTTTTCTTCATATTAATTTTCTTGTTTTATTATTATTTTTTGTTGCTATTACTATTGTTGTTGATAACTATTGCTGTTGTGGTGTACAGGTGTGTTGCTGATGCGATGCTTGGGGGTAAAGATCATGATTTAAGGGCCTGACTGCACGACTCTTTCTGACGTTGGTGGCGCCAGTGTCATTTGGCATAATTTCCGACATGCGTAAGTGTTATACTTATATATTGGGCAGTTGTCGATCCGTACACGGATCAACAAAAACAAAACAAAACAAAAAAGTTCAAGCGCACAAAGCACAAAGCGATCGACAGCCGACAATAAAACGGCGTCATTAAACGATAACTCGCAATGAATGACATAATTTGCCACAACGTAAATTCTGGGAATATTTGTGGTAATGGACAGGCATTACCTCCTCCGTGGGAGGCTGCTGGTGCGCACCTAATTTGGACGGGGGAACCTGAACTTGGACTATTAATCCCGGGCAGTGTGCAAAGCAATTTGGCAGTCAATTCACAGCAGATTGTTTGCTCGCCAGACATTCAAGCATGTCAACGAGCTATTGTCCTCGCGAGACCAAAGTACAAAGCCTAATAATACACGAGCACAACAATGCCATAAATTGGCGCTGGGCATACCTTCATAAAACGGGGCCTCGATTGGACTTGCGGGTGCCAAACAATAGCAATTTAGAATGCTGACCCGGCCGTGAAAAAAGAGAGGGTACATTAACGATGCCGTTTCTGCCATGACATTTGTCTTCACTTGTTGCCCATGCTCATACTCCGAGCGCAGAGACACCAACATGCCAAGAGGTAATCCTTTTGTATAAATTTGAGGGTTTTATGTTTATTTCAACTGCATAAAACTAGGACATTATAAAATATCAAATTAATTTCAGCCTTTATGGCAGACGTTTGCATAACAACACAATGGAACTAAAATGCAAAACCAAGGCTCTTGGTTTTTTTGGTTGGGCTATGATTTTGTTGGGGGGACCAGGGCCTTGTTTACAATGTTAGCATTGGAGGAATAAACCTTAGATTATGAGATGCATCAGTGTGGTGCTTTAGTTTATACAAATTAACAATCACTGACTGTCCGAGAGGGCTGATGAACAGCCGCTTTGCTTGTTCTGGTCTGAGATTTACCTAAAGTTCGTCAGACTTTAGACACAACTTCCCGAGTTGCCAGTTGGCACGGTACTGACACTCGCAAGCCAGCGTGACCTTTACAAAACGGCCATAAAACAATTAGCAGCAATCACAATGGAACGTATGATGGTCTGTCCCAATATCGCTGCGTATATGAATGCAAGATGGTGCGTGGACCGCAGTGGTTGGTATGTAACGATCGGAAGGCAAACACTATTTCCCAAGATAAAGCGGTAATGGAACGGGTAATAGGTGTGTACTCAAAAAGCACCCTGAGGGAGGAAGGTGGACGAATTAATTCACGAGAGCTGATGAGTTGTGTTTGCGGAGTGGCTTGCCGAGTGACCGGTCCGTTGGCTGGCCGGGTGGGGGGAGCTAGCGGAGTCAGGCTTGCTTGGTTCTTCCCCTTGCAAGCTCTCCGCTAGCTGCCCCACTCCCTCCAGTTCTTCTCCCTCACCTGCTGACGTGCTCGCTGATTGTTTGCTTTCTTGTTACCATGGTCGCCGTCTGTCGTCTGCTTTACCTTACTCAATTGTCTTCCTATACTTGCCCGCTTTAAACGTTTTTTTGGGGCCAAATCTAAACTTGTATCCAAGCTCAGTTCACTTTCTGGCTAAAGATTATGCCCTTCTAAAAGGTCATCATGAGGTTGCGTCGTCACAGAATGTTGCACTGAAAGAACGACTCAATTGGCTGACTTCTTGGAATCGGGCTCAATTTTTGGTTCAGGTCATTTGGGCACCACGGGTATCAATATTGGAGCCACAAGACTATCAAAATAAAGTTTCAGGATGGTCACAGTTGTAGCCCGCTGCGAGAGCCTCGTCGGGTTTGACAAGGTCAGACGCCGGCGAATCAGATTTTCAAACTCACAAGACAACTTCAAAACTCCCAAGGCAGTTTCTATACCAAGTGAACTCATTTTGGCCCGGATCTGCGTTCACGATGCCCGGACAATGCTCAGACAAATGGGTTTACCCGATGGCTGGACGAGTGCACCGGAGAAAGATGAGTTTATTGACCATGTTGCTAAACTCAGGAAATCCCAACAGTAAACATTTTCCCCAGATGGTTTGTGTATCATTCGTATATTTTCTGGTCTATCCACTCATTAAGGATATCCGTTTGGCCAATGTCAGTTATTTGGTTATAGGATGTAAGCACCAAACACCCAACTGGCGTATGAAAACACGTTTTGAGAGAAAGAAAAAAAAGACGCATGACAACAAATTGTTTCCCCTTTACAACACATCCATGTCACATTGCCACTTTCCACTCTATAAATTCCACAGCTCTGTAAAAGTAATTGCAATATTCTTTTGTCCAATGAAGAAGTTCTTATAACAATTAATTTTTAAACAGTTGTTAAATGATACCCAGCCTGTCCATCGGTTGAATCGTTATTTTCGCAAAAAAAAAATCAATGCATTTCAAAGTGAATCACAAGATGGATGAACACACCATCTTCGCATCGCCTCCAGTCACAAAGTACTTCTTAAGTTAAAGTATTATTAATCAAGAGCAGAGGCCAAGGGTCAAATAGAATACAGAGGTTCAACTATCTTGGTAAAACTGAACTCGTCACCTGGCCGGATCACTACCAACCACAGTTGTCAGAATAACAGCGTGGAAAGCATCGAATCTTCTTGTCGTCTTACATCATAGCTTTACAAAAGCGAAAAAGTGGCTCTCTCAGCCGCGTGAAGAGAAGGGCGTTAATCCCTCCCGCAGTTTGTCCATCTTATTTTGACCACTGGACTTCATCAGCGGATAGTCCCTTGGTCTTGGGGTCGATTCATCATCCTCTTACGTCTTCAAGACCTCCCCTCTCCGTCTCGTGTTATCCGATATAGCGCGCCATCAAGTTCTTCCCAGCAAGTTTATAGAAGCCAAATAAGCTACCTAATTGCTGATTGTTGGGAACCACCGCAAAGAAATAATCGAGTTCCTCCCTGGAATAAAAGACCAGAACTTTTCTCCCTGCTTAGGCCGGCTGTTGGGTAGAGGGTCTATAATGGTCCCTCATTAGTGCTGTGTAGGTCGATTTGGTCTTTAATCATCAAGATGACAACATGCTAACAAGAAAATACTCGATGATGCTAAAGAGTGGTGACATTAAGCTAATGACCCCAACAATGCTTGGCTACTAAACTGGTTAGACGACGCAGCTGAATGACAGATGTGGCGGCGCGTACTCTTTCAGATGAGACGCAACCACCGAGGCGTTGTTGACGCCATAAGCAACACATTAACTGACGGTGTGTCACGTGACGACAAGATGGGGTCTACATCGATGACAAAAATTGCGACAAGACATCGAGGTTGAGTTTGTTAATTTAATGCCGTTTTGGCAGTTTTGCACAACACGAAGATGCAGTTTGTACAGGGCCCGAATACACCCCTAAACAGGAGGAATTAGAGAAATTAGTTCATGCTTTGTGATATGCAGTTGTTGGCTTAAGCATAGCTTTGGGAATCTTAATTTAGAGAGTTATTAATATGTTTGTCTTAAAACAGTTTTTAACATATGTGAAAGTATAGACTTCCCACGTCAAATGTGTGTTGCGCCCTCTGTTGTTACGTGCTTCACATAATGGAACAGTCGTGATGGACAGTTTGACAATCCATGACGAATCATGTGTATCTGTGGGTTTGACAGAACTGGGTTTGAGACCTACAAAAAGAGAAGCTTCAAGCGATTGGGGAAAATAATCTTGTCGTGGAAGGAAGTGGGTTTCGCTAATGTAGGCCTTTGTTAATGTCATTCGGCTCATATGAGTACGGGCAGGTGGAGTTTTCTTGTTATTTCCACTCGCATTTATGTCACATAATTGTACAAAACAACGGAGGCCTCTTTTAGCTGAAGCTGGGGGATGTACATTCATTGTGTGATAACATGAAGGTCATGATGGACCGTTTCACTGTCGATTTCTTTTGTGCACCTAGATTTGCTAAGATTTGTTCCATAGTTCCAAGACTGAACTTCACCTAGTACGGCAAGGAGTATTCATGGGAATTAGGGGATGCTGTTTTCGCCTTTACACAAGCTGATGATTGTTAACTAGGAACAATGTATGCAACTGCATGTGGCTTGGACAACAATGAAACACCACGTGTCCTGAGAATCACGCGTTGTTTTCAACACGCTGATGATGCCGCGTTTATTGCAACAATAACCCGCCCGTCAATGCCAAGTGGTTAACCGGCTGCAACAAGGCTGTTTGAAGCTGGTGGACGGATCCATGTGGTTGAAGCGAAAGTTGCCGTCAAGTATTATGTTCCTCATACAAAGATGCAAGCTTATGACAGTATGGTTGTACAGTTCTGAAGTTCAAGCTGTTGTTTTAGCAGACAAGCCGTACAAAGAGTTGCAGCAGACGACGATTTGATCCGAGCACGGAGCTATGGTCTTGATCGAGTCGCCAATCGAAGGGTTTAAATAGCTGGGATTCCATGAAATTAACTCACTGCCAGACGCTGTAAATTGTGGAATTATCGTCACCTGGATTAATACATAATACCATTGTGTGCCTTGTAAATGCGCACATAACAGCGCTGTTGCCATGTCCCATTTTTTATGAAGTTCGAGATCGAATCATTGAATGATTTCAGCAGATTATCCCACCAAGGGGCGCCACTTTAGAGAAGTTTCGTGGTTGAATATTTGACGTTGCTGGACCGATGGGTGGCTGGCGTCTCAACAGGGCCCTGGGAAAGCAAGAGACGCGAAGGAGAGAAAGTGTTGGGGGAGGGGTGGGGGTAGTCCCTGCGTCCTCTCTCGGGCCCACAAATGGACAAACTTCACATACCACGTGGGGAAAAGACGTTCCTCACCGGCGGATCGATCGGTGTTTTGCTACGGTGCGATTAGGAGGACAGCACGGTCCATAAATTATTCAGGCTGTTGTGACGATATTAGCCTATGTATGAATGGGCGACAGGCGCCGCGAAGTTTGCAGCGTCACACACCACACACCACCCCTTTCCGTTAGTCTGGGTGTGTATGCCTGTGAACGGTGCACGGACCCACTCTCCCGTCTGATTGCATGCAGAAAACCTGTTGACCGAGAGAGCGCGCGACGATTGTCAGTCACTCACTCGCGGGACACCGAGGCAACAACAGCAAGTCTTGCCCCAGACGTCTAGCGGCTCACCCGATCAGTTGGATTCAGTTGGATCGGAGCGGATTCGGAATTTATTTCCCCCTCAAGAAATTGGCACTTTGGGGGTGATTTGGTGGCGTTTTGTGGCACTTCTGGTCGATTTTTCGGCTTTTTTCGCGATGATTTCGAGTGTTTTCAACCCAGAAGACAAAGCATCATTCTCCCCTCCTCTTGGGTACTGGCTGCGGACATACCCATAACTATTCGAACTGCAAATTGCCGGTCATCCACGGAGGAGTTGGAATAAATTCTTTGAAAAAAACACGCACACCCCCAAATTTACTGTACTGCACGTGAACACGCAACATTACAAGTTTCCTTCAAGGTCAAAAACCACACTGGATTATACCGGCGAAGGCGGCCGCGAAACTCCCTGCCAACTTGTCACATTCGCTGTACGGTCCAGCCGTCAGGATTATACCTGGCTGGGATCAGAGGACCTACCGGAGGGGGTGGGCAGGCCGGCCGTGGAGTGCCTCGGATTCACCCCCGTGTCTCAGGCACCGTAACATGGCGCAGCATGAAGACGCAGAGTTTACCAACGTAAGTTCACTCTCTCAAACATAACTTCCTTTTTTATATTTTACGATCCGAAGGTGTACACCCGTTGATCTTGAAATTAAATTCAGTTTGATTACAAGCCTGGAATTCCAACGCACACTGGCATTATTTCGCAAGCAAGAGTTCATTGGCTGAATTTCCGATTCTAATTCAATACTAAGACGAGAAGGAATGCTACAAAAACAACTATCCCGATATCGATAAGTTGCAGCTTCGACCGAGGTCAAATTAGGCAAACATTGCTTCAAGAGACGTTGTTCTCAAAGGAGAACACGTGGCGATTATGGGTGGCCCAGCCGAGTTTGTTTAAAATTTGTCTTAGTAATTCATATCCCAAGCAGTGAGTAATCCCTACGCACAATACGTTAAATCTTGAACTTTTACTTTTTGTTGGAGAGTGTGAGTGAACTGAATCGGTTATCTACAAGACCACGTCAAGATCCCAACTTCATGTAATAAGGACGTAGAGCCAAATGATATGGCTGCTTTCCCCGACATAATAAACAATGCTGTTTTTTATGTCACGAAGCACCTTTAGTGTCGAGATTTCAATAGAGCTGCCGCCATGTTTTTTTTATTTTTATTATTCTCAAATTAGAAGGGTAAATGCAGTACTATTCTTTTCACGTGTTTTATGCAAGAAAAATCCAAACGTTTTTTTGTTGGCCGGGAATTATTATCATTCATCTTGGGAGTGAACCTCGCGTGCCCCGCAGCAAGGAACCGCGCAGTTTCGGTGACACAGCAATTAATCATAGTCAAATAAGCAAGGCGTTCGTGGTGTCGACATCCCACTGTAGTCAGCTGGGTTGGATGTCACGCGTGCGGCACGACAGGAGCGCTCTGTACATACACCCATGGGTGTTCTGAAACGTCAACTCGGCCCACTAGCGCCCGGACTCTGCGAGCGTGCTGCCACCAGTGTCTTTAAATCAAGTTATCGCTCACCCTCGGGCTGAGAAGGCTTTAGCGGCAGGACAAGTTGCTAACGATACGGCCATGATGTCACATGCATGCATATGCGTGAGGGTGTGACCGGACCTACTTTACTGTTGTCTTTATACAGTACGGAGAATCACATTTTACTTATTCATGCACGAAGATCGAAGATCAAGGATCCAAGCTACATTAAGGAGAGGGGGGTGCAAGTCGGGCAAATGCAACTGCCCAAAAAAATGCATTATGTTCCATTATGCAACACAGTTTTTAAACAAGCTGAGGCGAAAAAGAAAAAAGATTATTCTTACAGCGCACCGACGTAATGTGACGAATATACCTTCTTTGGAAGGCCCTTACCATGGAGTTGGTTGGAGTGTCTAAAAAGAAAATTATTGTAAAAACTAACCCCCCAAAAAGGAAGAAAAGTTTTATTATATACAAATTTGATGACAATTTCTATCATGTGTGCACGTGCAACGTGTGATAGATATGGAGGAAATGTGCCGTGAAAGTGCACTGTGGCTATTACTGTCGGCTCGAGTGTTGGCCTCCGGCTAGCGGACAGACGAATAGTGTCGAGTGGGTGTTGCAGCGCCAGAAGACGGCGCCACACATTGTCGGCGACCCGCTATAGATGATCATGATCATGAGCATCGTCTCAGCGCTGGGCCGATGGGACAGATATAAACATGCTGATACACTCCCACACGCAGGAAGGAAATCAAACATACACACGCATATACAGAGAGACAAAAATCGTTAAATCGTGGGCTTGTGACAATTGTAATTGTAACCTTATGCCGTCGCTTCAAAATTCCAAGTTTTAATTTTCACCCCAAAAAAGTGACAGCGTCCAATTGAACTGACAGATCTAGCTCCTTGTATGTAGGTGGGCGTGATTAAATATTTAGCGACAACAACGGGATGAACGAGTCGTGGAATTCTAAGTGCCGATGCGAAGCAGAATTGAGAGAGAACGGTGGCGTTCGTTATGTATGCCCGTATTTTATTACGCGTGCAACTGGCGCGTACTTAGAGAGGTTTATCGTGTCAGAGCACATACGGGCAGGAGAGGGGGAGGCGCGGGAGTGTAGTCCCCCCGTACGGGTGCTTCCCTGTTACTCTCAAGTGCAACTGTAATGAAGAGTTAATACCCCCCCCCCCCCCCACTTCTCTCTCAATGGGATAATTAGCATGAATAGTATGATAGGCAGGAAAGCCGGTCTGTAAGCCCTCCCAGTGGGGCGGGTCGAATGAGCTGCGGGACGGAGCACTCATTTACATGTCTATGGAGCTCTCGGTCCCTGCCTGCTGTATATATTTATAGCAGTATGTAGTAGCCTTCACGTATTAGCGGCTAATTGTAATGCCTGACTGCAGACGCACAGTGGATGGAACAACGTATTCGAACCGGGCTACCTCATTCGTCAGTTTGGAGTCGTGGAGATCGCATCCCCCTCGAGTTCCGTGTATTAGTAACAGTGACCTGATCGGGCTACGACGGTCGTTCTATCTGCATGCCACCCCAGACGGACCCAATGTTTCCTTCCTAGTATGCAACAGCCGGAGTCTTAGGGGGAATAGATGTCATCGGAATCTCCTTCCGTCGGATGTGTTTTGGGTTTTTTTGGACACCAGTCCCATTTCCTGCGCAAGGGAGAGCCTGTACTCCCACATGTTGTCGTCGGCAGTTAAATTGGACGGGATTTACCAGTTGTTCGCCACCTTTTCTCTCCCGATCCGTGTGAGATGTCATTCCCAAGTCGCTGCGCGCATGTTGTAGATACTCGGACGCTCGTCTCCTCCCGAAGAAGTGTTTGTTGTCAGTGCACAGAATTATTTCGCCACGCCGTCTGCTGGATTCCGGACCGGAGGCGGTGGCTCGCTCTGACGCGGTGGGCAAAACTCGAAGCCTTCACGGTGCAGCTGGTCTCCGAGTCGCGACGATCGCTGAGCAGGGGCTTCCCGTCCTAGCCTCCTTTCCATGTCCTCACCACCTTACAACTCATGCTTCATGCTTGTACCTGGGACCAGAGCGATGTTTTTGGAGAAACGGATACTTTCTATGTAAGATCAATCGCCAAAACCAAAAGAAAAGAAATCGCTCACTTTCAAATTGTGATTTATTTACACATTTTGGTTGCTTGTACATTTTCGTTCCAAAAAAAATTGCCAATTTCCTCGAAATTATGATTTTAATTGTAACTGCTACCGGAGACTTATGTGTGTGTTCTTTGTGTGCGGCGGCACCCGATTAGGTTAGCGACACTCTGAACTTGGCCGAGGCGCGTCGGGTCGAGCTTGTTAAACACTTCATCCATAATAACCTGTTGTACTTAGCACATGGCAAACGGTAGAAGCACCCAGTTATTCAACAATGTTTGTTACCATCAGGCCAAGCAATCGGACCAACTTTTCTCTTTCTCTCTTCTCCTTCCCCAGACTGTTACATATCATCATCATCTGGTGTCTTAGCATACAGGTGAGTCTATTGTCTTTAATTAATTAACAAGTCGGGTGTCATTTATTTAAACAGCTCACATGTGCATATCATACCATAATTATATTGAACGGCAACGCGCGTGTGGTCATTTTTTTTGTTGATCTTCTCCGTCGATTTGGGGGTCACATTTTATTGTTAGCTTTCCAATGAAAATTAGCTGATAATTTTTTTGTTCGAAAATGGCCTAGTTTTAATGTCCCAATTCCAGACCCCATTCGTAGCGGCGAGGTCAACAGCTAACACGCCACTGTATTTCACAGTCATCTGAGGGATTGTCCACCCGTCTGTGGCTGGACACAGACGTGGGGTCAGCCGGGCGATTGTAATCGTCTGCGACCAATTGTCCGATTTTTTTTTTGTATTCTCTTCCATAAATGCTGGCCATTAGTTCGGAAAATAACAACCTCAAACTGCCGGACGACTACTTAATAAGTTCATTGAATCCATAGGTTTTTTTCACCATCAGAAAGTTTGTGTGTGTTTGTATCTGCATGCGTACACGTGCGTCGAAATACGTTTTACGCCGAAGTAGTGGCAATCTTTCCCCCTAATAACACTTATAATTAATGCACCAAATGACACCTGGGGCCAGCCTTGATCAATCTGCTATGCTCGGCGCTCGTTGGCAGTGTTCCATAAACCATTCACACACTCCTACGGATTACATTTCTGGACGAGAATGCACAATTTAAAGACTTGTCCCCTCCAAGCATGCTCCAAGTATTAACCATTTCCCCCAGCGGGATACCGTAGTTGTCCCTCTAAGCTGCCCCGGCTCCTCCGTCTATTTTCCCCGTACCTTCCCAAGGCCACGAGAGATAGTTTAACAAAAATCGACACAGAGAAGATGGGACACAATGGCGGACAATGGGCATGGTTTTACAATGATACTGTTTAGGTGCCTGCCATTGAGCATGGATAATGATAGAAAAACACTCTCTTGAAGTATGTGGGCCATGGAGATTACATTGCCTTGTGTGTACAGCACGCGCATTATGACAAAAGTGCCCATCATTTTTGGCGCGGTGTTCTCATGGGCTGCGTCTGTTTGAAGTCGCAGTTTTCTATTGGTTACGAAGTAAGTTTGCAATGTTATTTCGTTCTCCGTTCGAAATAATGTGCAAGTTGGCCTCTGGATTACCTTTTGTTGTTCATGCCTATTACTTTGCGGTCAATACAGCGAGGTTTCACTCCTAATTTGAACATGTTTTTGTGTGATTTAATCTTGGTGGTGAATCACAGTTTCTGGTGATGAACTGACACTAGTCTACCGTTATCCACTAATGTTGCCTTTTGAAACTTTCCAACCGCGAACATTTACGCAACATCACTGGCACCCTTGGCTACAATCACGCGCAAATACACGTCATTGCGGCCAAAGGCCCGCTATGTGTGCTCATTTGTTATATGGTGTTTGCCTGCGGCAAACGTAACGGCGCTAATAAACGCGAGTCAGTTAAATTCAAGTTCAAACAAAAAACCCAGCCGTGGTGTGTTTGGCGAAGATGCTATGACGCCTCCACCTCACACGGCGCCTGCGATATTCCAAGTTCACCGGCCCACGTCGGCCGGTCATTTGCGTAGCAGAACTCGGTCAGAAAATGCACTGCTTGCAATCACACGCGATGATCTATCAGATCCTTGTACCAAGTGCGTTCACACATTGGACGCACATTGTGATGCGTGGTGATCGTGCGCTTCAGTGACAGCTACAGTGTGTGGCCATTGTACCGGTGTAGGCTATATGGCGCCTTTTGATAATAACTATCGCGAATATTATGGTAAAGCTACATTGTACAACAAGAATGAATTCTGAAAGTGGTTGACATAATGGGCCAGGTGTCACTGCACATAAAAAAAAATGGAACGGAATTCGAAATATTTTGAAAACTTGTGCATCGCTTCGTATTTTGGTCTTCTTTCCTGTTTTCAGTTTGAATGAAATATCCCAACCTCTCACCTATATAACCATGACCCTATTCCTTATGAAGGGAACGAGAAGTATACTGTATATAGGCCTACATACTGCAATATGTATCCTCGCACGGGTTAAAAATAATTAAAATGTCTCAGGTTTGTTCGGTGCCACGAGTGTGTTCCTCCCCATGAAAATACTCCCTCGCCCCGCCCCTTTCTCTATCGATCCATGATGTCGGTCAGGATTCAGGGTTAGAAAATGGGTCAGGTATCTGATCCCAATCAAACAGGTGAATTCTGCTCAGGCATTATGCCTCCGTTTATTGGTTATTGTCAAATCTGATAGCCGCGGATGACCCCTTTTTCGTCACGCCCCTTTTTGTCCGTGTTCGGGTTGAAACTTTCGGTTTACACTGGATCCATCTGGGTCCAATTTCATGGAACTGCTAAGCACAAAAATTTGCTGAGCATGAAAATTCTTCCTTAAATAAAAACAGGATTAACAACCAAATGTTCATGTGTTGTATATTGCTTGTGGCTGGTATTCAGCTGTGGTTAGCCTATAGCATGAAAATCACATGGGCTTTGGCTGGTAACCTGCT
>JAULKO010000188.1:2843-16396 GCA_032356045.1 Mediaster aequalis | reverse complement strand
CATACAAATAAATTCAGACAGAATTCTATGCAATCTATGCCCATCCAGCGTCTAGATTTGTTTCCAAATTCCAAAAAATGTCTCCTGATTTTAACCAAATTAAAACTCAGGATATCCATAATCGTACTTGTCCCCCCCCCCAAAAAAAGGGGGGGACAAAAGCCAAACAAAAAAACTTCCTCGGGGAACGTACAAAAGTGCATGGCGAAAGTGTCAAACCTGCAACTTTTAGATTAGCAAGTCAAGGAGATATCAGAGGACCAAAATTTAATCATATATTTTATCAAGCTTAATAGTTACAAAGTGTTTGGACGACTTTCAACATGTTGCCTGTTTACCATTCATTTGAATGATTTGTATTTTTTAAATTGATTGTATCGATCATAAGTTTGTAATAAATTGCTTTGAACGTATTTTACTTTTAAAGGAAAAACGAACCGAAAAACAACAAGCATGTATGATATTGTTATATACGTATTTTTTTAATATTTATTTCAAATATCAGCGAATCCATTGGGGATAAAAAGGATTTGGAAAGTTGGTCCATGCATAAATTTCCAGGTATTTCACCTTGAATTTTCAATATGTTTCCACGGAAGCAATTTAATGCCTAAGGCATATGTGCCGTAGGACTGGTTCGTAAGCTGTTCCAGTATTGTACACCTCATGCGTTACACCCTCGTAAATAATTATACTTACCTCGTTGAAAATTAAATTTAAAGCAAATTTAATGCTGAATGATGAATGCGGTTCAAATCCTGTTCAGATGTTTTGGACGTTTTCACACGGTTATATCTTGAATATTTACATGTCCCAATCATCTTGAAAAACTTACAATTGGCCCAGTGCACTATTTACCTAGAGATTGATTACAACTGAGCCTCCTCTGTTGTGCACTTTGGGAACTCAGCACGGTGCATGTAAGGTTCCATTCACCGTGCTTTGTGTAGGTTTTTGGAAGGTCAAAGGTTATCTCCGGTGGATCAAACTTCGAAATTCCTCGCGTTAAAATTTGACGGAACTCTGAAAACGACTTATTCGCCGTTCGTGTTTGACAGCCAAAACATAATCGACAGGAATTACTTGGAATTAGGGGGGAATGGAGAAATGGAAATGATATTCAGTTTGCCGGGTCCTGCATTTTTCTTTTCTACGTGCTTGTAGTTCTATTGTACTTTGCGGTAAGGTACAATGTACAATGACCGACCTTGGACATAATGCGCTCACTAGATGTACTTTTTGTTTGCTCGCCTTATGAAGGTTGCTTTAGCAGAGAGCGTATCTGCTCAATTCTACAAAGAAAAAATAATTGTGAAATTTAAACTACATTTTTGGCGCCACGCAGCTTAGAATGTAGACGAAATACCAGCACCCGTCTTTCTGTCGTGGGAATTACCCGTGTACATGTAGACCTATACGATCACGAGGCGGGACCAAAACCAACACAAACAGTTTTAACAGGAATGCGTTGCCCAAAGTTTAGACTTAAATTCCGTAATTTCCCAGTGCGATCTCCAAGTTGTGCTCGTACGCGTGTTATCTTGACTTCGCATTGCTCTTCTAATTGGATATGCGTGACGTACAGAGTTCGTCTGTTTAGTGTAGTGAATTATTTAGGGATGTGCGAAGCAAAACGGGTCCCTTGAAATCAATGTGTTATAGGTGCAAGCTCTCTAAAATGAACTTATGTCACAACGTCTTCAGAAGATGAACCTGCTGTAATATTAAATTGTCTATGAGTAGTTACGTACTAGTATATGCCGTAATAATGAATGTGGCAAACCAAGCAGTATTTAATGGGACTTAATGAAAATGTGCTAAATGACTTAACTCCATGTCCATGCATTTGTAACGTGCAATTACTTGCACTGAACTTGTTTCATTTTTTTCTTTCTTTTTTCTTTTTATAAAGCATGTTATGCTCGTTGCGTGTTAACTCTTTCAATTCGATAAACCTTTGTACTTGATGCATTTCAGTGTTGTGAAATTACTACACCTTGTGAATCGGATCAAACTAACAAAACGTGTTAAGCATTGGGGAACCATTTTTTTTGGGTGGGGCAAGGAGCCTTTTTTGTCGAAATGAATCTATCTGTGGTTACTGAATCTGGTCATGGTTGAAAAAAATAGCATTCAGGAGAAGTGATCTGAAATGTGTGGAATATCTATGGTCAGGCCTTGCGCTAACACATGCACTTGTATTTTGTATCTTCGTATAAAATCAACGAAGGCTAAACGTGAATCGTACGTTTTTATGCCATTTGAAGGATTCACTTTACAAATCTTCAAAACTATACAAAATGATTTGGAAGAAAATGAAGCAGTAATATTTTTAATTAAATGTTGCTTCGACGTAACTTTCAATGTGAAAACGGAGTTATACATGTACTTTCCTAAATAAGGAAATTGTGAATAAGCCCCCTTTTTAATATTTACATCTTCCAATTGTTTCTTTTTACAATTTGTTTATTGTCTTAATCATCATAGTTATGAAAGACGAACATTGTTTATACATAGGATATTCGGTTCAACATTTCAATAATGAACCCTTTTGTACTTATTTGTAGACCTAAGGCAAATTAAACTAAAAATGTTGAAAAGTACTTAAATTATATTAAAACAATAACGTTTCTCCAGAAGGAAGTCATGAAGATACTGTTTCAGTGTGCATGTATTTTGTTCTGTCGTCACAGGAATATACAACTTGATTAGATCACGACAGATTGGTACATGTATACCATTGGCTTTGATTTCTTTCAAATAGCACGTGGTCTATACATGTCCATATAGAGCGACTGTCATCATTCGCTTTTGACCTTAGGCATGGCGGCCATCTTGGAGGGCAATGTGTTTGTTCCATTTGAACAGACAGGGTTTGCGCTTACATTGTTACAAATTATGGCCGCCATGCCTGATGTCTGTTGTTTCTCATACCCCAATTAATGGATATATATATATATATATTGCCCTTACGTTCTTCAAATGGCATGTGCCCTACACATTTACATATACATTGTAAGTCTACGACTCTGTAATCAACGAGTGGTAGGCCTATCGGATTACGTGTACGGTATCGGCTTTGAAAAGAAATCATCCATGTGAGATGCACAACAAAATGTGTGCTTGTTCAAACCTCGTCGACATTTTCATCGTAGAACTTGTTTCCGTAGCCATAAAAATATTTTTATAGACCTTTGATTATCACTTCACGCATGTTTCCCGTCGATACGGCATTGGTCATTGAAGAGTGGCTCATTTCGTCCCAGGTACCAGCCTGTTGTACATTTATTCTGTTCAAAATCCCTGGATATAAGCATGGTGTGGTGCCCTCTCTCCATTGTGTGAGTGTCCGTCTACGAATACAAGATGGCCGCTCGCTCGTTAAACTCCACATGTGCGCTGGTTAAGTTTGATGAATTTAGACAACCGTGGTAAATGCCTCAAAATCTTCATTTTGATGCTTGTCTGAATTACATAGGCATACATGTATTACACATGAAGTTCCTCCTGACTTGTTTTCACTGCTATGCCTTGAAAGTCGCTTCAAAAATTATTGTTCATGTTTTGTTGAGATCCTTTTAAGGGAGTGGTCTACTGATGGATGCACAGCGAGAATATCAATTACCAACCCTCGACAGAATGGGAACATGTGTTTGGCAGTCGTTAGCGAACCTTGGGAAGGTGTGAAAACCTTTTGTCGGCTCGCCTCTTCAGAAAATTATCCGTTGATATACGGTCACCTATAGCATCATCGGCTTTTTCCCTACTCCCAAACCTCTCCTTTCTTACAGGTTTTGATTACCCCAGGTGAGAAAGACGCGAGAATGAGAGAGCGAGTGACGGATTGGGTACTTGTAAATTAAGCCTTGCCTCCGGCAACAAGTTATAAAGATTTTGGATTCTTTGGGTGCTGGTCCCTTGTTCGTCCACGTCTCCCCTGCTCCCAAAATATTGATTGCGTCCCCGTGTATCGACGCGAGAGCCCCGCACAGGTGAACGTCGAGAGAGCTGGTCTCATTGTTACCCGTGCACCGGTGGGTCCCCATTACACACAAAGCGTCTAATTTGGCTTCTTCGTGCGACTATCAATTTTTCGACAGCGCAGATGGCGCTCCCATCGATTTTTTCCCTTAGCTTCATAGGCATAAGCTTTGGGAAAACTCAACATTGGACCAAAAAGGACCTTTGACATTACATTCTACGTACGAAAATGTGAACAATCATGTGGAGTTAGAATACGTTTACCAAAGTGAAGGCCCTTTTTTGCTTATTTTTTATAGGCCTACTCGTTCAAATTACGTTGATTCATTGGACAGATGAATAACCATGTTGAATAGTTCTTCAATTCAAAATCGAGTGCGGTTTTTTTTCAGAAACCGTGAATGGACTCTTCAGTGCACGACGTTTACAATTAAAAATTAAAGTAAGTCACAGATGTTTTCTAGGAGACGTAACCTATCATTTTAAAAATGCAAAAGTTGAGGACAAAACATAAAACCGTATATCTTGAATTATACCCTAAAAGGGTTTCACCAATTATTTCAATTTCCTTTGAAGTCAAATGAGACAGTAGGCCTACTTTGTCATTTAAAATCAATAATACTCCGGGTTTTTACGATAATAAGTTAACCGTCCCCCCCCCCCCATTTTAGGCTAGCCAGGGGATTTTTCTAAAATAAACACTGAAGTCTTCACAATCAAAACTAAACAGTAGAATTGTGTAACAAATCTGACCATACCCTACTTCCCATTCGGTCCGATCCGTGGTGTCACTGTATAAGATGTCCCCGATTGACTAGATGGTTATATGTATTTTACTTGTGCTTGTTGTTTGCTTTACATGTCACTTTGTGCGATTTCTTCTTATAGTCTTCCATTGTGCGGACGTCACAGGGACTGTGCGGACGTCACAGAGACAAACCGGAGCAACGCATGCACGCATTGAATCCTACACAAAATCGCCCCCATTTCCCCACGGAGCAGCGCCCATTGTTTCCTTGGGGCGCCTCCGGGCACCAACCTTGAATTGCCGAGGATGGAATGTAGATTCTTAGGGGCAAACTAAATTTCTTCACGGAACTTGCTCTATGGTACAACCAAAGTATATAGGATTTGTATTCAGTGCGGAAAGGCACTTTCTTGTGCACTCCAGATGTAATTATAAGCTTCAATTCGTTTGCACTTCAAACTGTACCCTACAATATCGCATTCGGTGGTGATCAAGAATGTGTTTTTTTAATGAATTTTGTTTAATTTAAACTGAAGCTGACCAATTAGTGCATCCCAGCGATACGTGTACAATTCTTTACTGTTTGTAAGTTATGGTTATTCCCAGTTCTGGTTGAAGGGCCAGTCTGGTGGGATTGATTCTTTACGATGTTTTGCAATTTATAGCACTTCCACAAGTCGAATACCTTTAGCTTGCAAAAACAGATTTTATGTAGTTAGACAACCAAAGAAAATGGAATAGTTAAAATTATGCTTATCGAAAATAAGACTCCAAATCGTGATGTCTATAGGCCTGTATTAACATCAGTGCATCAACGGTGCCTCTGCTGCTAAACGGTCTGTATTCGTGTGAGCAGACCTGATCAAACGCGTTTATCGCTCCATTGGTTTCGGTAGTTTGAACAACCATTCAGTTTTCTGCGACTTTTTTTTAGCAAGGTGTCCTGTTGTTCCTGCCTATCGCTCTCTGTGTGGCACAGCTTTCAAACATTGCCATAATATTCCAAAGCGGAACGGGGAGACTGAAGCCCCCCTTTCAAATCCCAAATCTACGCTTGAATGTATGATTGACGGTTTGGGCCCCGCCGCCCGTGACGACACTGTGCCTTTTGTGTCAGTCCATTTCATAATTTCTATTGGGTTCCTTTTTCCCCCCTTTTAAGTACGCAGTGTCAGGGGTCATCCAGAGCTTTTGTAAGGAGACCTCAGGTTTTTTCCCACTCTCTCTCTCTTTCTTTCTCTGGCCATCGAATCCAATTTCGCGGCTTTTGGTGCACATGTATATACACTTTGCCACATGCTTTTCGGGGCCCGGAGCGGTTTTATAGTGTACCTGCCCTACACAAAAGGTGCTTCCAGTATGCAGCCGCCGTGACACGTATTTGTGGGAATTATTTTTTTTTCACGTTCAAGTTTGACTGGAGTCTGGAACAATCTAGATTTAAAAACGAGTTGGCCAATATTAGAGCAATCGACCTGTGGGAAATAGAACAACTGCTCATTAATTTCGTTCATTGTAAGATATTGTAGAATCTTCATCATGTGAACGAAACACAGGACTCCTGAGGTCTTATGGATGGCGTAAACTAGGGGAAATAAGCTAAGCTGTAGCCTATGCTGCCATACTTTTCTGACATTCCGTTCTAAACTTTACCATGTGAAAGTTTCAGATCAAAAACAGCTCTCATAATTTTCTAGCACAACAATTGCTATGGTAACCCTGGCAGAAAAAACTTCCTTTTTTAGCTTACGGTTTTATCCGTGTGTACACCCGAATCATTTGAATTAACAGCACTGCAGTTTCTCAATTTTCCCGTCACTTTCAATGTACGGACATACATAGACGTTACAATATACACTATAAAAAAAAAATGCAATAGAGGGGTTTTGGGCCAAACCTTCACCAATTCCCATTCATGTAAATTGAACTGAAGTACGCATACGTATGGCCTGGACAACATACAGACAAGAAATCAGAGAAAATATGAATGGGGTTTATAAACACGAGGGCGAGAAGTTAGGTTGTCAAGGCGATGAAACAATGAGTTTGCACGCTCGGTCGGTCTATTTAGAGGCGAGTTCATGCACCCGATGATTTTGTGATTGCGTGCAGCCAATAGACCAATATTTTGTGTGCGTGAAAGGCGAATATAACAATAATGGATTGTTTGTATTGTAAACTTCACAGCACGGACATACACGATCAGGTCTCGTGGCTCCGATTCCAAAAGCAGCACCATCAAACTAAAAAGCAAAGTTCGCATAATTCCCGCGTCTTCTCTTTCCATGAATAGGCTCTACTTTCAATTCAAACTTCATTTCTTGGGTATTCTAGAAGGGGACACCAATAGGGCTAGTTGGCCTGGCCCTGATCAGTCATCATGTCATATTCAAATACTCATTTCAGGAGGGGGAAGGGTTTACCAGACACTCCCCCTCCCCGAAAAAAACTGCTGTATAGACAAGCCAGGATGAAAAATTGATTAACTTGACCCCCAACCAACCAACCACCCATCCACCCACCCAACCCACCCAACCAACCACCCACCCACCAACCAACCAACCCCCCAGATAGGTCACTTGTCTGAGACTGGGGAAAATGGGGAAAAAGTGGCTCAGATCAGCCCCCCCCCCCGGGATCCGCGCCTGGTCTGCCTTTTAATCTTTTTCGTATACATTCTGGACAAGCGCGATTTTCTCCTCTGACCACAGCATGTTCGAAATGGCATCTTTCGATTATACGTGGAACGTAAACTGTCTCGTTACCGAGCCTTTTAACGTAAAACTGTTAATGTTTTTAAACGTATAACCTGCGTAACCATCTCAGTTTATAATTGTCATTCATAATTTTTATGAACTGAGGCTTTTAAATATCATATCCTGTGGCATTGTTCGGTTTGCAAAGTTCAGTATCGAGCTGACTGATTTTTTGAGACCACCTAGTCACTGTGACTTTGATATTTCATATGCAATTTGTGTATGTTTTGATTTTGTTATTTTTCTTAATTGATTTTAATGTTTCTGTATTTGTATCCATATTAATGTTTACCTGTTACAGCGCATGTTTTTAAGTTATCTTTTCAATCTTTTATTTTTTTTAATAAATGTATATAGACCTATTTGTTGGCAGGGGTATGGGAGGGCACATCTTTTTGATGACAGTTTGTTTTTAACTTTTGCATTTCCCTGGGTAGCCCCTGCTGACATACATTTTTATTGTCCAGAGATTTAAAATAAATACAAATAACTAAAATAAGTTTGGCTGCTGCGTTCCCATCTCAATATAATTCGAGTCGTTGACTACTAAGACTTGGCCATGAAAGGACCACCACACTGAAGAAGTCAAACATCCAGCCAGCCAGAAGAAGAGCAGGCTAAGGGTCTGATTTGTGCATACCGTCACCAGCTTAGCGTGCCACGTACTCAGCGAGCATGCAACACGGAGAACGGCCCAGTCTGAGCGCAATCTTCGTCCATCCACGGACTCTCAACCTGGGGCTTGTAAACTCGTAGATCCCCCCACGCGAAATCAGGACAAGGGAAGAAAGGAACTGTTAACTCGGAGGTATTTCACGCATTATTTCCGCATTATCCTACGCTAAACTACTTGGTACTGCCGCCTATGCTCTTCGCCTTATCCCATTGTGCCCCTTTTATTGCGGGGACCACTCTGTTGTGCAACCGTTCCGGAAACGGGAAACAAATCCCTCGCGAGCGACCGGCCCCGTATAATGGGACGGACGGCAGGGAGACAAGGGCCGGCGATTGTCCAGGGTTTACACGGTCGAGATTTGGGCTGATGGAAAGACACTCCAAACATTTTTCACGCTCCGTTGCAAGAGATCAAGGAATCTGACAATCGGAATGGAGAAGTTTGACGACAGCAATCCTCGGCGATACATGTCTTCGTGATTAGCTGGATCAACGAAACCTGACAATTGCTGCTGTACCCGTTTACGAACGGTTGGCTGATAACGTCACATGTTATTGTAACATGAATCACGTCATGGGTGTCCCTTGACAAACCCTCCGACGTAAACTGCACTTTCAGATGCTTGGAACTGTCATTGTGAACCCTCTCAACTGTAACATTCACACACATGCCTTCAACCCCGTAAATAAATTACCATCAATGATAATATGCAAACTTCAAAAAACGACAAATACTCACAACTCTCCATCATAATCACAGCCAAATTAACGTTGCCTAAGCATCTTTCACTCTTCTTTGGGATGATGACTTTTGGTTATTTCCTATCCGAAGAACACCACCCCGTAAATTCGTGTTTATCCAAAATACGCCGTTTGAAGCCAACAGGCCGGCGATTTAACCATTTTCTACAGCCCCTCAATGGTATGGTTCAAATCATTATAAATGCATTTAATTAATTTCAGGGTATGCACACTAACGTTTATGAGCTCCGGTACATGGATTCGACCACTATGTGTATTCACGGCATGTTTGTTTCACGCGGATCCGGATCGCGATCAGTGATCCGACCTTTTGTTTTCTTTGTTTTTGAACCGCGCTGGATCAAATGATCCTGCTGCGGATCAGCGTGAAACAAACAGGCACACAGTTCGGTACATGATCCTATACGATCCATGCTGTGGAACGGCACCGCAGCCATCTTGTCTGGTTCCCTGAATCGCATTGCAGCAAAACACCACAATACGGGCCCGCACGTCATGTGTACCTTTGTATTTTTGGCACAAACATTTCAAATGTCCGCGTAACATGACCTTCTGTCGAGAAAGAGTCAAGTTAGATACCAATGCATAATAAGCTGGTTCAATTTGGCCTTACACGACGCATGTTTGTAGTTTGGTATAAAAACCAGCCAGCGTACTTCGTTATTACGTCACGCATCTGAAGATGGTTGTGAACTCTGCAACTGACGTTTCCATTTTTTTCTATAGCATGTAATTTACTTTGCAATAACTTAAATCAAATGAAGCAAATAGTGGATTAGGGAAATTCAAAGCATTTAACATTCACATTGGTGATGAATTATGTTTTAGCGATAAAGCAAGCCGTTCTTTTCACATGGTATTAAGACTGCCACATCTGAGCATACCGATTCAATCAATTTTCTTTCTAATCCGGATGAAATTCCACGAATCATGATGAAACATATTTTTTTCCATTCATGTTGTGAATTTAGCTTTAAGGAAATGTGGAATTCTCGGTTGATCTATTTTCACATATCCAAAGTATGAATATTGTGCAAAATGGAGGCTTCTCCTGCCCTAAATGCATTGAGGGATTCAATTATTGCAATTTGCAAAAAGTTAATTGTTATATTGTTTCAATTTAGTTGCGCTGAATTACCGATATATCAATTATAGCATTAGCTTTCGGCTTGCCATGACAGAGATGTGTTGAAAAGGAATGTTGGGGGAAAAATGAACCGAATTGGTGCTGTCACGATTACAGATGATTTTTGGGTGTAAAGGTCCGAAGATTGGAAGTTTTTTCTACTCATTTCTTACTTGTCATTTTGTACTGTACATAACGTAGCCAAAAGTCCAAACCGACTGCGTTCGTTGAGGCAAGCAGAGATCATTGACCTTAAGGTTTGTCCCATCCTTGATACGGATTGACTGATATACGGATCGGCTGATATACGGATCGTCTGATATACGGATTGACTGATATACGGATCGGCTGATATACGGATCGGGAGGGGAGGTCAGGCTGATCACAAAGGTTCAATTTGCTTCGCCTTCCACCTCTGTGACGTGGGTTCGAATCTCGCCCGGGCCGCGAAATATTTGTTTCCCAAACGACATCCGATATAGCTACTTTTGCGCATGCGTACTGAGATAATACAGTGCTTTTTAAATCCCAAGGTCCTGGATTCAAAACCCAGACTCGTGACTTTTTTTTCCCCGATCTTTTCTTATTTCTTTTTTAGAAATTGTTTCTCAAATAAGTTGATAGTAAATGTTTTCTATCTTTATTGTATACATTTGTGGTGTTGGAGAAGTTTTTTTCAAAGGGAAAAAGGGGTTGGAGAACCTGTCTATCGGATGTCGTTTGGGAAAACAAAATTCGCGCCCGGGCCTACATGGATTTGGGTTTTTAGTCTATCATGACCCGATTCATTTGTTTTCCAGACCTCTTGTAGCAGTTTCCTTCACAGTGATCTGCCCGCTGAGTTCTTCATTGATCTACAGTGCCACGGGTACTTTGAACTTGTTTGTTTAAGTCTGGACCTTTTTGCTTCATGGAAAGAAATGTATAATACTAATAGTGATCATGGTTGTAAGAATATTTCAGGGAATTTACAACTGCAAAACATAAAATATTTATCAAAAGCGACATAGTCTCACAACATTGCTGCCCCGTTTTTATACTGTATTTCCAAGTTGGTGTTCAGTGCGCAGCAACTTGACATTTAGGGCTGACGTGTAGGCGTATTAATTTTAAGAAACAGCCTAACATTCCATGTTACTAGTCTTCAAACAGTGGTAACACCGCTGTAAATAGGTGGGATACTTTCCTTCGCGTAAAAACCGTAATTCAGAAGATATACAATTTTAATTGAACGTAAAAAGTCACGAAAACAGGATATAAAAACCATGAACACTGAACACCATAACACGTCCCAAGCACCACTCCCCATAAGTAATTATGATCGCGAAAAATGATTAAATCGGCGACATGCAGCTTTGGGAAGCTTGCACCCTAACTTGGATTTGGTCACCGAAAGGATACTTGTATACTTCAGAGATAATCGGAAGATTACCCACAATTTGTATATTTCCAATAGCACAAGTACAGGCGCTAAACACCTTAATTTGAACGGTCTTCTAATTGGCAATCCTAAGCAAACATGACAGAAATAAACTACCGGTACACCGCAAGGACCTTTATAGCAATTTGTGTAACATTTGGTACTGGCCTAAATTACTGGTGCAATTAAATAAAGTTTCAATACAGCACACAGAGTCAAGTATTTGTACGCCGACTTTGCGGTCACGTCTGTCCTGTTATATTGTCCGCGCTAATCTACAAACCACGGCATAAGGTCCGTGTAGCACTCGACTTAGATCACTTGTTCAAGAACTAAAGTCACGGCCCCACAACTGTTCCCTCTTTTTTACCCTCTTTTCACAATTCCCAAATCTGGCCCTGGGCGTCCATATAGTGACCCTTTCCCAACACAGATCCTGCCTTTCCCCCGAAGGATTTTGGGTCAAACCGAAGTGGCCGCGCGAACAGCTATAGCCGCAGTGGTAGTAAAAAAAAAACCAGTTGTCCCTGCAAAAGTCACAGGAGCTGCGAGACTTGTCACAACAATGGGACGGTGAATACCATTAGGTCCTTCTGTTTGCGGGCTTTTGAAATTTAGATACTGTGACGGGTCACGCAGAGTGCAAAGAGAAAGAAACGCCGTCTACTTTCGGTCTCTATAGTTGCGGTTTCTCGATAAAGGCACTCGATGCCTGAATTTACAAAGTACATGTATACGTGTACGGCATGCGGACGTCAAGTAAACTTCGTAGCAGTCGTGTAGGATTTAATACGTTGGGGGCGCTATTCTAAGTGCCTGTTTTTGCCTTTAATTAAAGTCAAAGATGGGGGGGGGTAATAGTTTCCGGATCTCATTGTTTTGTCTTCAGTACTCATACGTCTTTTTTTCTATTTGATGTTTTTTCTTCTGGTTTATTTTTTTAGAGTGAGCAAAGAAAACTGTCATAAGCGAGATTTGAACCTGCGACCTCCCGATCATTGTACCGGCGCTCTACCAACTGAGCTATGGCGCCCTATGTTGTCAGTTTTCTCAATTTGTCGATTTTTTTATTCCAGATATTAAATGGGGTGAATTCTTTTCAGTTAAGGAAATATACTTCCAAAGATTCTGACTAGGACCTTTTTATTGGGCTCAAAGAGACACGGGGTAAATCTCGAAAGCCTTTCCGTTGGATGTGCTGCACATCCGAGTAGTAGCGAACAATCAGTCATTGTCACACATGGCAACCTCTATCGGTGAAAGAAATCATAGAGCAAGGGTCCTTGCTCTATGAAGAAATCAAGGACAGGTGTGCGTTAAACCCAAATGACTGTTGGACGACTAAAAGTAATCAGTGGATCGATTTCTAACGTGAAAGACTCCACTGAAAGGCTTTTTAAACAGATTTTTTTGTGAAAATGTTTCTTTTGTGCTTTAATTCAGCTCATTCTGAAAGTATGATCACTAAAGTTGTTAACATTTCAGGCCGGCTGAGCACGGCACTGTTTGGAACCTGCCTGGACTTTTTATGTTCAACTGACACTGAAAAAGAAGTAATCGGTAGTTTTCTAATATTTCTTGGAAGTACAGCAAAACGCTAACTCGAGTTGTCAAAAAGGTGATATTAAAGAGGTCAACATTCGTAACAGCTAACTAAAAGATAGGTTAGATATAGGCAGGGTACTCTATTGCATATAGGTTGCAGCTGTCGGTCTACAATGGTTATCTGTCGTCTGAGGTTTTGTTGATAATGTACTTGAAATTTGCAAAATGATGAGAAGGAAATGGCATTGGACGATCAAGCAAACGGAGGAAACTATTGCGTATAACTTTGGAAAGCAGTTTAAAGATTACATGTGTTCATGTCACTCAGAATGTGGATAGAATCAGACTTGTGGTTTGGCATAATTAAAGGCAAACAGTGTCCTGAAATCCCCCAAAATGTAATCTCTACGGTGGTTACTTAACCTTTTCCGTTCGGAGAAAACGGGGTATCCGCCGTGCCAAGTTTACCACTACCAGGCGCACAGACTGCATGGACTGGGAACTAGACTGCTAAACATGGGATCGCGATTTTGGGATTGC
>JAULKO010000177.1:3804818-3816423 GCA_032356045.1 Mediaster aequalis | reverse complement strand
AAATGCCAAATCCAAAGTACCTACCGTAATATCGACGTAGCGCCCTCAACTGGCCATGTATGAAGCAGATAGCCATGGACAGGCATTTTTAATTTTATGTGTGTGTGATTTTGTTATGTCGCCCTCTCAGGAGACTTCAACTCGGGTTATCTGTGTCTCCATCAAAATCCCGTCTTTACGTTTTGGTACCTAACACTGACTATTCTAGCAACGAACTCCTCTGTTTGTTTTTACTCAATAGCAACGTGTACGATCGTTTGATCGGAAATTGAGGTCAAATTGTTCATTTATTACTTTTGTCATCAATTTGCAATAGTTTGATTGTTCTGTAAGTAGTAGCCTGAATGCCACGTTTTCTTTCCTAAACCAACTTTATTTCAGTTTAACAGCTTAGCACAGTCAGAATAGAAAACATTTCCAAAAGGCAGTACTCCGCACACGTTGTAGCTCCTATGCGTACCGCATTCTCTCAAAATCCCGCTGAATTTTTAGGTCAACTTGCAGGCTCTATTACCATGGAAACGGTCACAAAACCAAAACGATCAGCCATCTTTTTAACTGCATCATGCTGATTTGAAATAAACAATGGAGGTGTGCTTATAGGTGGGTTTTTTGTATTGCCGTGGTTGCTTTCCTAGTCAGTTTTTCCGACGTTGATCCGTAGACAAACGATCGGATTTTCAAATTCTCAATGAGTGCCCATAAAAGAAAACAATGACGAATTGATCAGGTATTTTTTAGCGCAAACTAAATTTAGCGCAAACTGCCCACAATGCAGTGCAACATATACATGTAGCTTCTTTGCACGCTTCACGTCTATCCGTAAAAGGGTCTATGATGTGACGACCACGCCCCTCCCCCACTCATTAATAAGTATTGATACTCTTAGATAATATCCAATATTACTTGAGAGGACGAGGGAATTGAAGGCAAGACAACAAAAATAACTTTATACGGGAATTTTATTCAAAAAATGCAAGAAATGTTATTTGTACATGAGGTTTTCCGTAACAGGACAAGTGACTGGGCGAGATTACAAGTTCTTTCTAGTTTTGATTGACTAGGGGGAAAAAACAGTAATTAACACAATTTTCCATTTTATCGAACTTAAATGACACACGTAAAGCGCGGGACGTTTTCTACGAAATACGTCAATTTCTGAAGTGCTACTATCATTTTTAAAACACTTCTATTCGTAAACAGCATTCTATAATGCTCACAATATACTTTTTCTACTTGCATAATTGGAGTGTTTAAAATCCGAACGTTCTCTATAGTTGTGAATGCGATAAGACAGACAACTTGGTCTCGTTTGGGATAACATTTGATTTTCTTTGAGGTTGTGGTCTCACACCCTGTCACATCCGACCCCATATAAAAGGCTAATTATAGGTGCTTAAACGATCATGATATCTTGATTATGGCGACATGTATCTCGAGGCACTACACCAATTGTAAAATATAAAATGTACATCCATTTCGTTGGCGAGTTTGAAGAGAAAGCTACATTTAAAACCTAACTGCAGTGATGATGACGATAATGCAAGTTTGTCTGCTAAGGCAAATACATGTATAGCCTACACCGAAATTGTTTATGCTTCCTACAAAGGGTATGAGTACTTTTTTGTAATTGAGAAAAATCTCTTGAAGATTGTTATCCAAAAGATGATTCAAATAAGCCATGGATAAAAAAAAAAACAGAATGCAACGTTATTTTTGAATTGAGTGTGCCATTCATATTGGTGTGTATACTTTGTAGATTGTGTTCAGTAGTTAAAGTGATACAACATCTACAAATTACAATACTTTGTAAGAGATTAATGTTATTATATAATACTTGTATATTTATCATTTTGAACATGTACACTGTCACAACGAAGACACGGAATGTCTTCCCTTTATTATATAATACATGCACATGTACAAGTCATAACAGGTTTGCAAAAGAAATTATATACATCTTCTTAACTGGCCCATCAACTATCTTAATTAATATGTTCCAGTAGTCGCGCTCAATAGAATGAACATTGTAAGTTGCGGAATTACTTTGCTAGCTATTCTACGTCGTTTAACACTCCATGGGTCAACATTGAAAGATATATTACAAAGCGAAACAAGTAAGTCAGTATTGGGTGAAGAACACGGTTCCCAAAATGGAAGCTGAACGATAGGTACCAATCTTAGAGGATAATCATTGAACCGTATGAAATCTTCAGTTCATGAATTCGGTAGAGCATTTCATATGGTTCAAAACGATCCCTTTTAAATCGATTTTTGCAATGACGAGACTGATGAGTTTTTATCCAGCTGGCTGAACATTGAATTGCATCAAACTCTTGACGGGCTACACAGTATTCTTGCCAGTTCTGACTTTGAAACCCCCGTCCCCTTTAAACGTGCATGTTTATACAACGAATTTAGTTTGTCAGACTTTCCTTTGTGATGCAGTTTTCTTGTAGCAAAATGTAAGCACCAACTAACTAATTATTTCGAAATAATCTACGTACACAATGAAGTGTTAATTATGGTACATAAAAGAAACAAGCTTACACAATTCGTCAAAAGGTCGCAAAATGTTGCATACAAAACATTATCTAGGTGAAACTCAAATTTCACTCCACAAAACATTTTTTAATTGATAAAAATTAATATCAAATCAAACCTTCATTTATATTTCAAAAATTACTGAAATGGGCGTACTGTACAGCGGAGACCAGTTGCAATACAGGTACGAATGAAGAACATGCGCTCGGGTATTAAGATATGATAAATGATATTTTCGTCATTAAATTAAAGCACCAGTATAAGAAAAGGCATACATTCACAACAATATGATATTGTACTACTATAGTATATATACTGGGCTGCACTGAGCCCTCTTTTTCCCAACTCCACTCTGTAGCCTTGACTGACCTGCCGTAGTAAACCGTTTGTTTTACGAATTGACGGTGATGTTTTAGTGTTGGCGACCGGGCCATTTTAAAAGTATACCACACATACACGCTGCAGCCATGTTGCTCATCAATCTTCATGTGGACAATATCTATCGGGCATTTTATCCTAACCAAGAGGGTATTCTAATTGCTGGACATACAAGTATCAAAATTTAAACATCTCCCGAGGCTGCTTTTGCCCCCTCCCCTCGCAGGTTTGAAAGCCAGCTTTGCAAAATGTTAAAACTAAACACAAAAAGCTTTTATCCCCCCCTCCCTGCTTAGCAATATGCACCTGCAACCCCCTCCCCCCTTCTGATTCTGAAATGCCTGCAGCCATTTCAGGGTGGGCGTTAGTCTCGAATTCGATCCTCTTTATATTCGTTGTTAACATTTGGGCATGGTACTGCATATAGTCTCAAGTTCCAGACATTTGAAAATGGTTATTATAAGGATCACCGACCATTTTCCAATTTTGACCGTAAATTACTCATTCCAAACTTTCCTTTCGTCCCCCAGAAAGTCTACAACACACACCTTACGAGCTGAAGATGTCGCTCACCAAGTTTGAGGGCCATATGATGATCCTTAGACGTGATTTTGTTGCATTTACCACCAACAACACAAAAATGTCCATTCCATTCACAGCTTTAGGTCGCCTGATGGCGCCCTGCGGAATTAGTAGACTTGCACCGGCCCTTTCAAAAATGTTTAGCATGTGATAGTGCCCTGAAGCATTTTCCCCAACAGAAGAAAACGTTGAAAGGACTGATGTGAGTCTACTAATTTCTCAGGGCGCCATTAGGCGACCTAAGGCTGTTAATGGAATGGAAATTTTGGTGTTATTGGTGGTAAATGCAACAAAATCACATCTAAAAACCCTGCATCAGTGTACACAGGATTGAAATCGAGATGAGGTGGCCGTGCGCATTGCCAAGTATTTTTGTGACGTTCCTGAAAGGTTTTTTGGACCTCAAACTTGGTGAGCGACATCTTTAGCTCGTAAGGTATGTGCTGTGGACTTTCTGGGGGACAGAAGTAAAGTTTGGAATGAGTAATTTACCGTCAAAATTGGAAAATGGTTGGTGATCCTTATAATACTCATTTTCCGTGCTTGGAGCTCCTCACTCTGTATATGCAGTACCATGCCCAAGCTTTAAAAATGCATATATACAGAGGATCGAAATCAAGACTAGGTGGCCGTGGGTGTGTACATTGCCAAGTACTTTTGTTAACTATCCTTCAATTGAATTAGTAAAAAACGCATGAATTTTCAATGACAATTAGATACTGAATAGCCTAGTGAATCTAAGCAGCTCTGTAAAATGTAGTACAGGTGGACAAATGTACCTAGCAATATCCACAGTGAGAAGGTAGGTGCAAAATTTTGGGACTCCCATACCTAGTGTATGTATGGGAGTCCCAAAACTTAATGTAGCAAAAACTGGAAAAAGTTTCTGGGTGAGAAGTGTTTGACTTTTTACAAAGTTAACAATATCCTCCAAATATTCCACATTGCAGAGGAGAAGTCATGATCATTTCACCTGCCAAATTTGAAGTCTTAAAGCTTCTGATTCTAAATTGAGTTATGGACAATCAAATGCTACATGAGGTGCTACCTACTGTCTTGGCATCATGTCATGTGATATTTAAATTTGAGGCATTTCAACCTCATACCCTCCAAGAAATAGACTGATTACCTGATTACCTACTTCAGTGAGTGTCTCTACAGTCTAGCACCCAATATTCCTTCCATTACACATTGCACCTTTCTCCCAAAAGTCATTATCTTCAAGATGCACATTAAAAATAGGACAGGTGGTTTACTCATTGAACCAGTCCATTTTAGTGTAGCATGCAGATGCTTCACAATTTGGTCAACTGGTTTCATTCACTGCTGCCAGAGGTGGAAGAAAATATATCTTGGGGGTTTGGAAGTCCATAACTAGGACTCAAAATTTGCAGGTGAAAGTTCAGAGCCTCATCTTTGGCATGTGGACATTTTGGAGGATTTTGTTTGCTGAGAGGTGGGTAAAGTTGACCTGAGGCTGAAACTTGGCATGAGAACTTTTTCCAGTTTTTCTGCTGATAAGGCCTCACAGTCACACTGAGTGAGCAGCATGCTTGTCATTATGGCATGCATCTGCTACACAGGAAGGCAAGAGCCTTGAATTCTTTTTAAAAAAATGACATTTACCTGGGGCAGACGCAAAACATCCCCACGCAAAACGATGCTTGTAATCGTCTATCGAGTTCCAAAGTAAATACTAAAGAAATTGCGCCCTCAGGAGATCGCACACAGTTATTGAATTGCGCCCTCTCGAAGGGCTGTTTTCCATTGTGGACGATTAAATTAACCCACGGACCTTGAGCATAAACACATTGTGCATGGTCCTTTATTAGCTGCATTGTAACAAGTGGAAGGCATATCTTTTTTTAATCAGTAAATGGACGAAGGATAATAGAAACTTTGACAGATGAGATTATACTTGGTAGCTGTGAACGCCCGCGGAAAACTAAATAAAAAAGTAGGTCTATCTAGTTATCCAAGCGGGAATATCCAAAGACACCGGGAATGTCCTATCAATCAGTCCATGTTTGCAAACCTACATTCAGTTTGTTACGATACATACATACCGGAGGAATAAAACCCAATATACAAAATGTTATCTTACCTAAGAAAGTACTTCTTGTTACTTGATCCTATTCGATATGAGTACACTTTTATCGTTTAGTATTTTTTTATCTAGTGATTTACAATTTAAAATGCAAGTTCACAGCTTGTTTTTGTTTATCTTACCAATAATTACATTTCGTAACATAATATACAGAATACATATAAAATCATATTGAAAATAATAACAAATAATGATAAATGCCTATAAGCACCATTACATATTCTTTATCAACTCTACATTACTCGAGCCTCTATACAATATACTGAGATACTTTGTGGCTAATTTACCGATCCACAGCATGGCTGCTTGTCATTATAAGGCGACCTCTACAGAAGATTGCAAGCCAACTGGCACCGGACCTTGCCCCGTATTTCTTTTGTCGTTGCTCACATGTCACGTTGTTCTACGAAGTTGCTTTATAGGGGGAAATGCACTTTAGCGTGGCATGCTTAAGCATGACGTCTGGCGAGTTTATCACACCAAAAACTGATTTGTTACAGCTTGTATGAAGAAAGAAAAACATATTTGTTTTAAAACCTGCCGTGAAATGTCCGGTATCTACGAGCTGACTGTTGGCGCCTGCGTGGATTCACGATGTAGTCATTACGGATGTATCTTACACATTCAAATATCCTGCTGCCGATGGAAACCTCCGAATGAGTCCAGCCAGTGCCTATTCTCCCATTAACTGAGGGCAATTTTGCCAATCTGGTCTATTTGTTACCAGCAGGTGAAGGTGCAATGCTCACATCACCGTCTGGGCAAATTGCAAGTCCCTCCATTTTCGTCTCCTACCAGTTTCCTTCGACTCTTACCCATGCTGTTCCGGGTTATCTCAGTTTGCTCTGGGCAGTGAGAACTAACTCCACTGGTTATTACGCTCCTCCTGAACGCACTTGCACTTGCTCAAGGAAAACCTGCCATTGACGCAGTTTGGCGTACTGCACATTCCTAGTCTTACACACCTTGGATAAAAGGAAAACGATAACACAAAAAGCAATTATGAGTCGATGAGTTTGCTGGTTTATAGCATCCCCTTGCCTTGAGTTTTACGGAAAAAATGCTAATTTCACGAATTTCTCATCAGGAATCTTGGCCATGGGATCCCACAAACAACTTCTAGACGGGGTTGCAAGATGAGGCTAGTACCTCCCAGATCTACCCACTGACCACTCCCCTCGCCAAGCGAAGGCAAGTAAACTCCTGCAGGTCCCCACACTTCAAAAACTGTCTGTAAAAACGACACCAATGATGAACTCTACGAGAGTAGTTTTTCAAGGGTATACTGGGGAAAATATAATTTTTTACGTTTTCTTTTCATGAAGTTACAAAGAAATTAGGCATGAGCTATAAATCCTGTTGGATCAAACAGTGCTTTGAGACTTTCAAAAAGTAAGCTGTTTCTGCCTGGCATCAAGGCTTGAGCAAAGGTAGTTGACTTTCAGTCTCAGAAAAAATAACCGTGAAGTGGCCATATATTAATCAAGTTCTGGAATCGCAATGCAATTCAGAGGTCGGGGTCCAGTCAAAATGTTCTCATCTACCCCCTCCCACACACCCCCAACAACTTACTCGCACTCTTCACCAGATAGCTTCTGATCCTTACGGCCCCGCTGTATGTTCTTGCATATTCGGTTGTTCATCAAGCAGTCACAGGCGCACGTGGTCTCTTCCTGAAGGAAAGGCTTGGGGCAGCGATACCGGCAGACGCAGCCACACTGGCCATAGCTCCAGGTCTTGCCGTTCGGGCAGTCCGTCTCGGGCGGCGAGCAGAAGTCGGGCTTCTCCACGCACTCGCAGTTCACATCCTCCACAATAGATTTCGCCATTATCCGAGAGTTGATGAGAAACTGTCGATTGATTGTCAGGAAAAGTCAGTTCATCTCGAGGACAATATAACAGATATACAGCAGCTCTTGGTATTTTTTTTTAGAAAACAATCTTACCCGAAACCAACTCAACTTTACCCTAAAATCAAAAAGTGTTCCGTGAAAAAAATAATGATGAATTTTGATTCTGAAGGTGGTTTAAAGAGGTGGTCTAAAGATAGAACTGTGACAATATGCCGTCTCTACTTGATGCGTGCAAAGATCCATGTAGTCTTTGTTCATTTTCTACGTCCAACTTTTGAGAGCCCTTATGTCGTAAGTCTGTCTACTGTGCTACATCCAGTCTGTATGGGGAAGGACATTATGCCCTGTTGTTCGGCGCACACAGTTCTAACTGATTTCCCACTTTCTGGAGAAATTTGGCGACCAACTTGGATATTTCACAAAATTGTGTCTGAGCACTTTTGGTGTTTTGGAAAATTGTTGAGAATAAACTTTTCAAACATAAATCGGGCTTTGAAGATACAGGATCCCCATTAATTCGCATGTTGTTCAAGCCTTCTGTTTCTTATTTCCCTACTGGACAAGCAGGTTGAAAGTACCATAATTTGTTTTCTGCACGCGTATCCACATTGCATGCTTCCTGCATATTCATCAATCAGTGCGTTATCTGACAAGCTTTCATGATTTCACATCACTTCTTTGATAAAAGTAGGCGACGTGCAACAAAATGTAATACATCTATTAAGATGTTCGCGGGGTTCTAAAAAGCAAAAACAAAAAAAATCGGTTTATTTCGCCGTTTTTGATCAGCTTGCACAAATGACAAATGTATCTTTTCTATACACTGCATTCACTTCTAATGGCGTTTCAATAATTATTCAGTGGAGAGAAGTGCAAAAAGGGCAACTTGAGTTCACGGCCTTTTGGAATAAGACTAGGCTTTCCGTAGTCTTGGTGCAAGACGTCCCTAGCGCGGTGACCGGTGTGCAGTATAGTTGCGGTGCAGTTACTCTACAGCGATTCACCGATAGCGGGGCGGTTCGTTGACAAGTCAGGTTTGTGAACGTGTACGTAACGCCCTCTAGTGGTGATTCGGGGTGTGTGTGATAACCGGGTACGGTAAAGACGAAGCGGGCATCCCCGGGTCGTGAAAACAGCGCTAAGAACGTCTTGCTTGAACCAAGACTAGACTTTCCGGTGAAAACTAACCAGAATTGTTTTTGTTTTCTTATTCAGTATCTGGTTTTCGTTGAACGTGCCTGCGCGACCCTCAGAAAGACCATGGAGCTACAGCTCCATGGAAAGACTGACGGGTCCACAAGGCCCACGTTGTCCACGTGATAGGCATTCCCCCTGGGACCACCAAAGACTAACAGGTGGTCCAGTTTGCCCGGTGGCCACAATGTCGTCAGCAATCCCAGATTCATATTATCAAACAGGGACATCAACATTGTAATATAACTGAAATATGTCAACAACATTTGACATACCATGACGTAACTGAGCCAAATGGATTTAAGCGGCTGGGCGTGGAAAGGGGACAATAATACTAGTAACAGTGGGTGAGAACTGCAACACTGGAAACCACATTCAGGAGAGCGCCACTGCTGGTCATTTCCAAATGAGGGCGTACAGACAGCACCCGGCCTTCTTTCGCGGTTTCGCTCTTTGCACGCTTTTAGGTTACCGTAGAACCTATCTGTGGTTAGGGTTCGTTTTATATACTGTAAATAGCACTGATCAGGGGCGGATCGGGGGGGGGGGGTCGAAAAAAACCTGCTCGTTGCCAATTTATTATTATTATTTTTTTTAAATATTGTTGCTTGTCTGGATCTGTGTCTGGAGTTGAAACCCCCTAGAAAAAGCATAAACCCTGTAGGGGTGTGATTTTGCGTGTACGGTTAAGAACAAAAAAGTACCTCCCCCACTCCCGCTTGTAAAATTTTGCTCGCAGACGAAAAATTTGGGGGGGTCAACTTTTTGGGCAAATGTACGAAAAAAATCCCCCCCAGCAAACAAATCCTGGATCCGCCCCTGCTGATTGTGTAAAGTGACTTAGCTGGACAGAAATGTTGTTTCTTACCAGTTTGGAAACGTTTTGTCTGCCGTTGCTTCGCGGCTCACACTCCTGGTCGTCACGGCAACAGCCGCCATTTTTACAGCGCCGAACCACAATGCACTCCGGGAAGACTTTGGTGTCGTATCCCTTGGGGATGTTCAGCTCCTCGTAGCTGTCCAGGACCGTGTCACGTGGCTGACAACTGGCCCGGACGCTTTCCCTTTCGATTTGCTTTATGTAGTTGTTGGTGGGGGAGGCTGCAGACAATCACAAGAAATTATATCAAAATACGTATATGCATACGTATATGCAAAAGGGGTACTACAACAAAACAATCACGTAAAAGCTCATAACTAAAAGCGTATTTGAGTATGAAACGACCTTGAGACTAATTACTCAATAACTTGCACGATTGAGAGAAGTCGTGCCTCTCCAGAAAACAACCCACATTCGTCGAGAAATCACAATATACACATTCATTACTTTATTTCTGGATATGTCCTTCCCTTCCTCCTAACATCAGCGGAGAGATAAGTTTCATTGGGAAACGGCGCCCGACGTGTATGCTGCTGTGTGGTAACACCATGGTAACTTCATGGAAATTGTGATAGCTCTTGTTCTTTTCGGTACTAACTTACTTAAGCTTTACGTTGGGAGGGGGGGGGGGTGTTTTGACACGTTTTTGCAAAGAGTGAGAACATCGCCATGCATTGTGTGTATATCAACATGCAAACGCTATATACGCATGTCGGCAGAAAGCTGCTCGGCAGGATTACCAAATACTGGTCCCTCTTCTCGAAGGAAGAAGATGATGCAGGGACTGGGAACCAGTCTACATAACAATGGGCGCTGGTGAACTGCGAACTGTTCTCAGGGCCTCGCCGTCATGTAAAAAAAGTTACAGTATTCTCCATGGATTGTTGATTTACAATGCCTGTCTTACACAATACATTTGAATGTATTTTCCCCCCAAAGATTGCCCACACAAAGATATGAATCCTCGGCATGTTTGCCCGGGTCAGCTTAATCACTCAACGCCACGGTATGTACACTGCCATATGGAGCGGCATTACACAATGCTTCACTACTATGATGTATGGCTTACATTTGGAATACAAACTTTTATGAGAATGGGCGACAAGGGAGGGTTTTTCAAAGTCGGCAGTAAATTGATAACAGTCTCTAGAGAAACGGCCATTTTCCTACAAGAATTAGATTTCATTCCGGGGTTTCTTATGATATCTATGCTGTGGAAATTAAATGAACATTATTAACTCATAATATCCCAGTTTAAATATAGCTCTTTGTGTACAATGCAAAAGAAAAAGCAAGATAATTTGAAATTGAGCATTTCATTGTAGATACTATTCGCTGCAAATGTTGTGTTGTGTTCATGTAGGTTTTTTTGTACACACCTGTACATGTACATGACAGGTACAATGCAAAAGAAACAACACGGGGTGGAAATAGCGTAATAGCCTTTATTTTTGCTTATCATGTCAAGATGTTTTACATGTCCTGCAGTGGTAAATGAATGTAAATAGTAAACGCAGTTAACGTTCAGGCTGTTTCCATGGCAATGCCATGAGAGTTAAAATGGTTAAAATTGGATTTGTTTTATAGTGATTATCAAGACAGCTTTGACTGTATAACTCTGATTTATTCGACATTAGTTGAATGTGCAGTAAACTACCATGGGGAACAAAAGTAAGACAAGTTTTGTTACTGTAAATCAAACCACCCCACGGAGAGTTAAACAAACACTTCATGGTTTCAGATTCACGTCCCCGAGGCTGCATCACCGGACTCCGCCAATTTGGCATTTATGATGCTTAACACCTTCCCATATTACAATTTTAAAACGCCTAGCTTTCCTTGGTCAGCAATAATTTAACTGATTGTGCTCAAATGTTCTCGCATTATTGAAGTTGGCTTCTTTAACACCTATCCCCCGTGCAGCCATTATTTAACTGACGATGATTAATGGTCCCACACCCACATGAGGCCTACAGTTTGGTTCTTGTCTGTTGTGGAATTAATGCTTTCTGAGTTGCGCGCGTAATCCTGCTGGTTTAGAAAATCCACGCTGTCAGACACAAGTTT
>JAULKO010000177.1:3758789-3769158 GCA_032356045.1 Mediaster aequalis | reverse complement strand
ATTCTCAGTGAAATAAACACTGTGCCTGTTGGTATGAATGACTGAAATTAGTGAAGATTTATACTCCAACTTCAATCTTGGGCCCAATTTCATAGGGTTGCTAAGCTCTCGATTTTCTGCTTGCGGAACCTCCGTCCATTTCATATAGACCGTAAGCAGTCAGCTCAGGAAAGAGCTCGCCAACTTCAGAGGCAGAATTTGCTTAAAATCGTGACGCAACAGTAAACAATCTCCATGTACACGCAGGCGTTAGCACGACTTGGCCGCGAAATAGCGCTTAAGCTAGCAATTTCTTTCCTGCTATAGTTAGCACAACCTTTCTGCTGACGGTTAAGCAACCCTGTGGAATTGGATACAGGTCCCCTGGCCGACCGTTTGAGCCAGTGGCGTAACTACAGCCGATGTCTATGCTCTCCGCCCCAACTGGAGAGTGCAGTTGTGTAGAGAAAAAATAATTCCACTGTATTATTAAAGTAACCCCTCCCAAAAAAATAACAAGAACAACAACAACCCCAAATTTTTTTTAAATCGGTGCACCCCTGGTGCCCCTAAAAATTGGAGCCTCGTTACGCCACTGGTTTGAGCACTCAACACACTGAGACTTGCATTCTGCATAGACAATTTTCCAAATAATCTACTATATGCTCAGATGGTGTTCCATTCACACACCCATTCCTCACTCCTAACAGCCAATGAAATCACTACCAAAGTACCGAGGAAAACCAGGGTCCGCGTTACGATACTCGTTGTTATATCTGTAGTATGTCTTGCCTTGGATGAAATAGGTGAATCCTGGAGAGGGGAATGTAGGGGGAATGTACAATAGCCATTATTAACACGTTCATATTTAACTGTCAAAATACTTGTCTATTGTTAAGCTACTCGTGGTTTTACATGCATGTCTTATTTGGGGCAAAATTTGAGGCTACATTGCAGGTAATCGATTTTCAGCCAAGACTTCTAATTTTTACGGACAAGTTGCCACATGTTGATCTTATATCTTTAAAAAGGCAAATAATGAAAATCGACAGTTAAATATGAACGTGTTTATTATTAGTCGCTGCGTATGGCGAGAGCCCCGACATGAGGTGTCCAAAACGTTGGCACTGTGCATCAGTGTAAATGGACGACAAGCAAAATAATAGCCGCAAGCTCAATTGTACACATGATGAACAGTCGCGTTTGTGCAATAGTCTGAAGTCAGTGTTGCAACTCTCCAGCTCCAATACACGGCTCTGCCCTGGTTTCATTTTAGGGCGTCGTCTGTTGACGTGAATAACCATAATTGCTCGACATTTTCACAATGTGTGTTTATAATTTCAGTATGTCGTTGTATTGATTGCATGCACACACTAGATATCGAATTATTCGTCAGCAATGACAACAGGTATGATAAATGAATAATGTCAGAAATATAGAATCAGCGCCATAAACGAACTTCGTTCTTTGAGGTTTAAGGGAAACAGAATTCTTGGCAAAGGGTATAGGTTTGCTTTATCAAATTGTCTGTGGGAACATTTCAAGGAGCACGAAGGCAGTGCCCAGGAGTAACAGACAGTTGCCTCCTTTGCCTCCAAAAAATCAAGTTTTTTTATCAGGATAGACTCTAGAGAGAGTTTTACAAATTAGAGTCTGTGAAAAATATCTAGGGGTAAAAAAAAGAGAAAACCAGTAAAAGAAATCCAATACCTGTACGACACAACAGTTAACTTACCATCTGTATAATCAAAGGCAGCATCAACAAAGGGCGGGATGCCTTCCCAGACATCCAGTACGTGATAGGGATACCCGTATTCCACTGATTGGTATTCTTCATCAAAACGCCATACCTATCAAGTGATATCAATACACATTAAAGAATTCTACGAAATATCACTTTTTATTACTTATTTATTAAAAGCAATGACCTGAATGCGCATTCAGCAATCTGCTAGTGACTTTGCATCATGCCTTTTTAAAATTAAAGTGTGTATATATCAGTCGGGACACACAGTCAAAAACCTCTGTACAGTGTTTGCACTTCATTTTGAAATTGTGATAATGTGTGTTTGTGAAAAATAAGTTGACTGTGTTCGGAATGAACCAAATGCCGTAGTGGATCCAATTTGCGTGGGGTACTGGGGGTGCGTCAATTTGTGTCCTGGTAGGGGCACTTAAGCGTAAAAAGTACAATTGGCTTGAACTTTATACGGCCATGACGTATATGACTGCAATCTTAAATGGGGGAGGCGGCACCCTTGGGCAAAGACCTAGCCTGGAGATGGAAGGGATTCACGTTCACGTGCCCCTTCCCCCATGTAACTGAGCCACTGAATCATATGCTCAACGTCTTTACCTGATGATCTTTAAAGAAATACGTCGTGTTGTATCTCTGTAGCATTACTACGGCATCTATGTCATCGGGCAGACCAAGCTCGCTGACTTGGCGTGGATACCCCGGTAGAGGGCGCTTGCCCTTGTATAACCAATAATGTGGTCCTGGGTATAAAAAGACACGATGTAATGAAAATGCTCGAATGTTGTTTTCACTCTATACTTGCTACAACAGTCGAATTCTTACTGCAGTTAACCTCCAAGTTCATAGGTTAATCAGCTGAACGTGTCTTCGTACAGTAATCGCTCTTTCAGTGGGTTCAGCGATTCTTTTCTCTTCTCATTTCTTGCACTTGTATTGGTTGATTGACTATATTCAATGCGCATTTTAATGGTGTATTTCGTCAGTAGAGACTACAAATGTACAAATAACGTGACTGTTACAGGACCTCCCGCTCTTTCATTTGGCATATGTGATAGAGAGTGCTAAATATTTTACATTTCAAGCTGTTTATCTCCAATGCTTGTTTCCAAGTTTGGATATTAAATCAGTTTGTCAAAATATCTGTATATGGGTCCACTTTAAGTGCAAAAGCAACACACATGGATATTCACCAAGCCATTTTGAAAGCAGCGGCATTTTCAGTTCAAAGTAAAGGCCTACTGCACCTTTAAAAAAGACAACTTGGCCGTCCTGTGGTCTTTGATACACCGCGTCTATCATCCGGGGTAGCTTGAAGAACCTTTTTCGAATGGGAAGGCCGGCAGAGGGCGCCATCAACTTCCCAGGGCGACTGATTCGCCAAAATCGGCGGTCCTTAACATAGCATTTCAATAGGAGTTCTATTTTAAACGTTGACTAGAAGCAACTGAATCACTACAAGCAGGTGCTTAAAAAAGCCTCCTTGTCGGTTGCCGGTGTCACATGGAATTTGGACTCCATGGACTCATTCAATGCACAAAATCAAGTGTGAGAATGGTGCAAGGGTTATTATTTCATGGAAAATTTACACGGACTCATGATAATACATTCTTGTTCCCACAGCGCATGCAATCTAAATTCCATGTGGCACTAGCTGAACTGACGGGATTTCATTTAATACCACTGGCCAAAAAAAGAAAGAAAAAAAACAAACATTAAATTGATCCATGTGCTGTTCATACATTTCGTTGAGGTTAAAATAAGGGAACCATTTCTTTAAAATGAAAGTCGGAATGCAGTTTGTACAGAATTTCAAGGGAGTCCTTCTGGTGACGCTGCTTAATTAAACGAGACATCATTCTAATATGTTCCAACAAGAGTGGACAGCGTCCCCTTCTGAGGTGTCCATATGACTTTTTGTGAAGTCCGGTGGCACTATAATTATGTTTTATTCTTGTGCTGTGTGAGTGTTAGTAGGTTTTCACCAGTGGGTGATGATAATTGCTAGCAAATATTTGAACTATCTCACCTTAAACACGTAAAGCACTCCGTCAATCATAGTTGCAGCGTCGTACCCTTTGTTGCAATGTGAATCTGGGTCGCCATGACTACTGGGTTCCAAAGTGCCTTTATTTGAAATTGAAAGACCGTGCGTTACTCATATGCATACCGTACACATAAACCACGTTACATTGCAAATTGGATTAGGTTGAATGTTACTTATGCCGTCATTTTGGGAGCCATCGCTCTTAGACTTGTATAAATCTCTCGATTGCCAATGTCATCAATTGCAAACTGAAATGAATACCGTAAAGAAGCTGTGCTGCTCGTATGTCATCTTCCTGTAGTTTGAGACTGGGTACGTAACCGCTATACTCGGGCGCCATGACGGCACCCTCTGTCCAGGAGTGTTGCAGACCAAGGCTATGGCCAAGCTCGTGGAGAGCAACCTGGAACAGGTTGTAACCTGCGGTAATGCAAATGAACTTATTAACAGAAAAAGAAAGGTGCAGGCGGATATGCCCTGGACAGTTACCATTTAACAAAAGTTGTTGATGTGCAGCATTCCACAAAATCCACAAACAAACACTGCCCCCATTAAGTTGTCTAGTGACGGAGCAAATAATTATGAAAAACTGGTTATCTTAGGGGTCTGTTTGTTTCACTCCAAATCCTGATCGCGATCATTATGATTCAGCGCCGTGCGAAAATAGACAGAACCACGCTCGTGCGCCGAATCATTTAAGACGCCCTCTCCCTAAGCTATAAACAAATTCCACAAAAAGTAAACTACTCGTACTATTTTAATCACGAAAATACATTTAAAAAGTATTATAAAGACTTTGTCACAAAAGCTCGTTTGATGATTTAAATGTACTCCCAAACTCACTTTCTTTGCACGTCGAACTAGTCGTCGCGATCTTTGATCTTGCGAACCTACCTCGCGAGCATGCAGGATCCGTTAAAACGGGATCCGGAGCAGCTTTCATGCGTTGGATCACTGATCGCGATCAGGATCTGCGTGAAACAAACAGGCCCTAAGATAACCAGTTGATAGATTAATGGATGGATCCGAGCTGCCAAGCGGGATTAAGTCAAATAGGTTTAAAATGTCACTTTTGTCCAATCTATATTTCCAGTGCTGATGTCGTGTTGCACCTTTTGAATGTGCTTGTGCCACCCGTCCTTTGCCACCGTTTATATCCACTCCTAAAGAAAAATTGAACACGAAAGACAAGAGCAGCATATGCAATCAGGATATTTTGAACACCGAGGCCCGATACTTTACCTTCATCGCCTCGGTAAGTAAAGACTTCCGAGTCGTCGAAATGCACGTCACCGTCCAAATCGCCGTGGAGGCCGTTGGGGACGAAGGCGTGCGCTATGGTGCCGTTGACCCCGTCGAATTCGTAGGGGCAGTCGTGGTACCACGTGGCGAACTTGATGTGGATGTCGGCGTGGCCGTAGGTGATCTTACGGAATGACAGAGGCGAAGCGTCTCCCCATTGTTTGAAGGCTCGGTCGATCGAATCATCCACCTCGTCCTCCGTCATCCGGTAATAGTAAGGGTAGTTCAGGATTCTGTGGAGGTGAGTGGAGGTATGTACGTGCGAGGGAAGAGACGTTTCAGGCTTAACAGAATCGATCAAATTGGTTTAAAATTTGTTTTACGTCTTGTCATAATCCTTGTTAAAAGTCAACTTGTTCCCACCACATTTATTTCTTTATTTTTCGTTCGTGGATATGGTCCTCCCTTTATATCGTTCGTGTATTTTTTTTCTGCTGTAGTATTATATTAATTAAACCACAAATTGTCAATTCATATCGTTCGTGGATCAGTATTGTTCACGCATGAAAAGTACCCATCTTAGCTTGCCTAAATCCATTGCCCCAAGATGTCAGAATTAATGATTAATTATATCTGCAATAAGCCAGTTGTTCGTGGAACAAACTTTGCCGAAAGACGACATTTGGCACACCGATAATTTTGATTTTTCGTTAAAGATTACCTTTGGGTCTAGCTCTCCCCCTTTTTTCTGTAATTGGATGCTCTTAGGAACACGCACCTGTAAGTCAGATGGTTTTTATTCCACCTGGTCCAGTCTACAGAATAACGGCGTTGTCTTCTCTTGACTGAGGGTTCGCCTTCGTACCCTTCCCCCAGTATCACAGGATCCGGTACGCCGCAGCGAGGCTTGCCCTTAGCACCCGGTGTCGCATCATGCAGCTGGTCGGTCCGGGCATCCCGTGGGAAATTCTTGGCTGACGCCAGGGTTTGCGCCGTGATCACATCCCCTTCGGTTTTCCTTGAAGCTAATCCTCGGTCATCTTGTGAGGATGGTAAGTTGGACATGGATATCTGAAAGAGATTTCAAAAAAGGAAAAAAACAAGAAAACAAAATGGTTCCAAGTGCTCAAATGGTAAGCCGGCAAGTCTTCGTCTGTACATAGTGGGCTCATTTATCAGTCCTTCCTCGCTCATAAAATAAATGAAATTTGTCATCAACAAATTACAAATATTTCCATATTGTTTCAAATAACAGTTACATTTTAGCCATAATTATTGTTATTGTTAGCAAAGTCTTCGAGGGGCCATCAAGTATGTTATGTTATAACTGGTTTTCCATATTTAACTCCGTGTATTGTATTGTGTTTTAGATTGGTTGTGCTTGTATTAATTGGGCCCTCAGGGTAGAAGTTTAATATCGTGTCGATGCCGCCCAAACAAAACATTAAAGCTGGACAGATATAAATTTGGGAGGTTTCTCTTTTGATCGCACATTTGTGGCTCACAGCCAACACCAACATCCCTTTTAAAGACATATCAGCAATGAAGGTTCGTCATATATGTTTTGTCCCAATGAAGTTTTGTTTGAAATTCGTCTTTCGATTTTCTTTCGAAATCGCTCTCTCATGTACAGCATAAGCCCAACCTTCATCTGAACTTGAATCTAGTCTGCATTTTGACGGACCTTGGGAAAACAAGAGCACCCCAGAAGGGTTGAACAAATTGGTAAGTTCACGGAATTCCCTCCTGTTGGGAAGCCCTTTTTTATCGTTTTTGACAGACCAGATTTTTCGCAGTTGCGTTGGTTTGAGGCGCTGCTGCGCTGGAATGAACACCTCTCAAACTAGTGAAATTCCCCGCTCGGAATGAAATTACCCCACCACAATATCCACTGAGGGATGTCCAATTTGGGGATTAGGTTTGAGCTCGGGCAAATGTGGTGGTCGGTTGTGGCTGATGCTCAGCTAGACATTGTTGAAATAACTTGATTTGGTCTGTAAAACGTATTTGAGTTAGAACTTAACATTACCCTATACCACAGCTGAGGGTGGCACTGAATGGGACTGCCTCAGCACAAACTGTAAAACCGATTGAAAATCATCTTATAGGCGACGTGGCTACCATCTATAAAATTATTATTACTCTAGCATAAGGAAAATTATTATTACTCTAGCATAAGGAAAGTAGGACCGTGAAGAAGTAAAGAGCAAGTTGACCAGTTTCTGAGTCTCGACACTGAATTCGGAATCGGTCTGGTCAAGCATTTCGCCGGGTCAGTGCTGTCCAGACCTGCACGGGTGGTCACAGAGTCGTGCTGTGTTAGGCCAGGCGCCCAAGCGGACAACCCACCCTGAGAAGGACTAATTCCTCAGTCGTTCAATTCTGTTGGGATTGAATCCCATGATGACAAAAACCAAGGACACTGGGACGAATCTGATTGGACGTAATTTCTCACGTTTTAACCGTGCAGGACCTGAAACTATATAGCATCCAATTGAGTTGGATATTTACACCATGCCATGAGATAATGCGTTTATAATGTGCCACTATCAGCATGCGTGGCGTTGGGAAGTGTATCCAAATACACTAAGTTATTAGATCAAAGTTAAAGTACACAGCAAGTTGTGTTCATAATCCACTTTGAAAACAAATTCACTCGTTAAGGATTCATTGCCGTGACTATCACTAAGCATTCCTTTAAGGAGATTGTTACTCATATAATACGCTCACGTTATTTCCTCACATTGTGTTATGCGGTGAAAACTCATTCAGTTGTCCAGTCGATACGTTCACCTGGATACATCGTTATCAGAGAGAGAAAAATATCTCCATTCTTTGTCGGAATTGAGATTGTTGTGTGGAAGTTTTAAAGGGAAGTGTTTCCGATCAATGTTTCCTTTCTATAAGTTAAAAGACAATACTTCAGTAGTGGAGTAAACAGGTTATTCGCAAGAGGGACGCAAATTCATCAATTTCTCATGAAAAATCGTTTTCCTCAATTTATGCTCTGTAAATGTAAGTCACAATGTTAATGTTAAAATGAAACGCGTAAAAACGTAGAATGTTGAAGCTTCATTATAATAATTGAATATATATCAATATGTGAGAATTGATTCAGAAAACAGTTTTGTTCCGAGGGAGTGCGGGTAGACTACTACGCCCACGTATGTGCTATTTTTGGACCGGAAGGTCGGGGAATACCCAACTTGTGAACTCCGGTCAGACCATGAACCCCACCCACGTGTTACCTCAGACACAGAGTATTGAAGGCAGGTCTGCTTCGACAGAGTTGTTAAAAGATATGACAATTTTCCGGTTCTGAACTTGATAAGAATTATAATGTTTCAGCATTTAGCCTGGTAGGTGGTCTTTTAATAAAAGGGACAGCATCTGCCGATGAAGATGTAATCCGGGTTGTCTTACATATTTAAGACAAATTGGGAAACGCTGTTTGAAATTAGCGCTTAAGAAGTTAAGACAATGTGTCAAGCACATCCTTTTCAAGTTATAATTAAGGAAATCTGAACCATTTATGAACTTACCGTGGGTTGGCGTAAATCGGTGTCTGATCCACCAATTTTCCCTCGGGCAGCCGCGGCTTGGCAATGTGGACTTCTCGCTAGGAAGAGGCCAAGCAGCATCAATAAGATGATCTGTCTGCCATCTCGCAAACCTTCCCAAACAGCCGACATTTCCACGGAATAAGGTTCGCGTGCTGGCTGCATGGTTCGCGTGCTGGGCGAACAGCTCACCAAATGACTGGTGTCTACTGGAGCTCTCAACCCGTGTGCAGCCTCTCAAGGCACCCAGGCTGCTTTCCGTGTGGGGGTAAGACTGGGAACTGCTTACTAACCCCCGGTAACCGTTCGGTGACAGTGCAGAATCAGTCGATGAAACAGCCGCAGAGAGCCCGGGTTCCGGGACATGATGCCGGGAGACAATCAAACTAAAATGTGTATCGAATTATGAAAAATGATTGGAAGCGGTGTCCGATGGCACCTGGTGACTTTTGGGCACCCGGTGGTACCGATCCCAACTTTAAAGAGGTGGGCTCCAATCATGGTTATAGTACCGAGATGAGCCCGTGACATGGTTCATCGATCCTAAAGATTGAACTATTTATTGTTTTATTTTGGGGAAAATTATTGTGAAGATAATCAAGCTTTAAAGATACTCAACTACTCTTCGAACCTTACCTCAGTTTAAAATAACTCCTTATCGTTAAACCATTGCATAAGTCTGTATGAATTTCAACATAATATTTCAAGAAATAGTTCTGTTCTAGACGGTCCCATCACCTCATGGAACCCAACCATGTAGAAAAGCCACTGACAGATTTGCAATCAACTATTGACTTTTTTAACTGTCTGAAACCATGGGCCATATTTCAATAGTGGAAGGCTCCCCTCACTTCTTTGGTTTGCATCCAACCGTTCTGCAGTTGGTCTTGGTTTGCATTTTGAAAGTTCTTCTTACGTAGCCATTATTCATATTTTGCCTCTGCAAATGATTAATTCCTCTTGCAAAGTGTTGCTTTGAAGTTCAGAAGCATTGCAAAAGAGCACTACAAACGAAATTGAAGTATGGTGAATATCTTATTGGGACGGTCAAAAAACAAGACCGCCGCAAACCTCCCAAGTCAAGATATTATTCCATCTAGTACAGATGTAACATCATGTCTCTCTCCGGGAGACCTTTTCACCGAGCGGCTGTAACGTTTCTTGCACCTTGTTCGCCTCTTCGTGACATCGAACGTAACTAGGAAGGACTCGTCATCGACTGCCAAGCGATTGGTTCGTAGAAATTCACCCATTGTGTCGTGCACAGCGTGATTTGACAGTCACTCAAGCCGAGGGTGGATCAGGCTTGCGAGTGGATGGCAAAGCGGGTCGGGAGAACTGGGAGTCAGCGCCTCGCATTGGGTTGCATCAGCGACTAATACGGGGGCTGATCCAGTTCCACAATTTTCTAACGCCCAACATTTAATCGGCTTCACCTATTCACGCATACTGTATGCGTCATTTTGGCCTAATAATTCAGATTTCCTGAAACTAAAGCGTCCCAAGTAAGTAAAATGGACCTTCTTCAAACTGAATCAAAATCCCTATGCCCCTTAACCCTATCAGGACCGGGGGACACAATGTGCCCCCCACCGAACTTTTTATAATAACCCCAGAACACTTCTGCCGATCGACATGAAATTTGGGACTTTTCTTAAGTTATATCGGGGGTCAGTTTGGTACCAAAACCAAATTTGTAGAATTTCCATGGTTACCATGGCAACCGATTTAAAAACAATGGTAACTGTGAATTTGAGCTATTTATGCGGAAATGCACAGAAAAAA
>JAULKO010000177.1:3736739-3749431 GCA_032356045.1 Mediaster aequalis | reverse complement strand
TTTGGGTTCATTTTACGTGTTTGGGTACATGTAAGCAAACAGTCTTCCAAGTAATGCTAAACTCGCATGTGACGTGGGCACTACAAACTATAGTGTTACACGTACACCGGCAGTGTTGCTACAACCAAATAAACACCATTCTTAACAACCTCCAATTTGTTTCCGCTTTTTCTCGACTAATCAGATTGTCTTTGCAGTGTCCCATCATTATAAGTAAACACATGGTTAAGATAAGCTGTACATTGCGTGTAGTTTTATAACAATCATTGATACACTGGGAACCATTCATCTCCAGACTCATCGGATAATCTTAACGTGATCGGTTTTGCTTGCTGTATAATGCGAGCGTTGAGAATGTGTTAGCGTAGTGTGATGTACCAGTTCACCGTATTAGAAAATGTGTCGTTCTTTGGGTTGAGGAATTCCAAAACACATTCCAGTTGATAGTGCCATGTTTTTCTTTGGAATCGCCACACCTTATTGGTGGAGTATTTTCCCAAAGATCGACCTTTATGCATCCTCCATACTTTCCGCGGTGTTTCCCTATTTAATGGGTTATTTTTCTACTCCATCATGTAACAGCCACTGATGATTTTTATGTAACGTTACTGTACATTAGTAATTCCAAACTTCATTATTTTGGTGCAAGATTGAGTTGCAGAGTGTGGCAGTCTTGTGGTGCAAACCTTTTATCCGGTCGATTACAAACAAATTAGGTGTAATAGTTTGAACTGACCTTTTGTATGTGGATTTGAGTTAACAAGAATAACACGATTAACTGATTGTCTTTAGGATACACGCATTTCTTAGTTAGGATTGGCACAAAAGGCTTCTGAAAACATAACTGGTCTACGAAACTGATTACCAAGGGGCAAGCAAAAGAAAGTTCTTTAATTAAATTCTGCCGATAATGCTTCCTGTATCCTGCCTTGCACAATTTTTTTTTTTTACAAACAGCCCCGAGATCGATAAAGTTGCTGCCTGGCCCGAGACCCACTCGACATCCTCTTCACGGTCTTGCCGGGACTCGGCGGGTCGTTTGCGGCAGAATCGATCCGCTCACAAGCAACAGCTCTCGGTACAAGTTGTGTTCATTGTGCGAACCGTGTCATGATGGTGTGTGATCAAGGACTCCCCTCGGCTTCTTTGATCGAAAAAAAGAAAATGGCGCGACTATCGAGCATTCACCTCGCAGCCAGCTGAGAACGAGGCTCATCGTCGGTGTTCTGTACAATTATTTCCCGTCATTTCGTCCCCATTCCCCCCCCCCGTACCGAATGGTTTTCTTTTGCAGTTTCAGTATAGCAATTCGCTGCTTTGTTCACTGGCGGTAATTGCCATGGCAATGTCATTGAAGAAAACTGGGGAGCAATTTGGATAACCCAAAAGGAATGTGTATGCCTAGTTGTAGTGTATTGTTTAGTACGGTGTCTGTGGAGCTGTCCGATTCGTTTATACAGTAGTATGATAATGTGAATAAGACCCCGGAACACTAATAACGTGATCTGACACCACGTGGCTGGAAAGTCGAAACTCACATTAACTCCAACTCAATTTAAAATGATTGAATATTGCAAAGAAGGAGTTTTGCAGCGGTACCGGCAGGCTGTACATGTAACCTGACCCGTGCGATTGTTTCCAGTGGTCTTTAGTAGATTGTACACATTTACAATGTTACGGAACATCTTCTTCCGATTCTTTCGGCTCATTCTGTGATGTCAGATCACGTGCTCTGGGACGGATCCTGAATGAGACGGTTGAACGGTAGAGGCACACGGCCACATACGAATATGCAGCCCCAAATGCTGAAAAAAATAGTTACCATGTCGTTTTTTTATGATAAAAAAAATGTTCACATGCCCATTCTGCCCCGTCATCATCCCAGCATAGAGCCGCCCAGAATCGGTGCCGAAGAATGAGACGGAACGAAAACCGTCTTGAATGAATCGTGGGGTTTTCAATGTCACCTTCCGAGAAGTTGATTGTTCAACTTTGGAGAACTGCGCTTCGTCCGTTTTGGCCTTGTCTGCGGGAGGTTTCGACTCCATTGGTCGTGTCCGGGGACGACCCGCGTGATATTGATTGATCGATCGGTTCCGTCAAAGTTCAAAGTTCAGCATGGTGTCTTCTTCTTCGTCGTCGTTGTTGCTGTCATGGTTGCCTTCAGTTCGTTGGTAGTTATAAATATAGTTTGTGTGATAACGGTTTCATCTTGGCTGTGCCGAAAACTTCATGCGTTTCTGTTTCTGGCGTTGGTTACAGAACCAGACCCGTACTACGTTTTTCTTCAAGTCCAGCTTGTCGGCTATGGCCGCGATCTTCTCGCTCGACGGCCGTGGCTGCACGGCGAAGTAGGCCTCCAGCGAGCGCTTCTCCGGGGCTGCGATGCTTGTCCGCTTGCGTTTCTTCTCACTGTTGTTCAGGATTCCGCCCGAGTTCCGCTTGTCTCTGGCGGCAGCCTCGGCTTCTTCCAGCCAGGCGGCCAGGATGGGCTTTAGCGCGATCATGTTGTTGTGACTGAGCGTGAGCGATTCGAACCTGCATATCGTGCTCTGGCTGAGGGAGCCCACCCCGGGCAGTTTGAGGTTGGCCAGGGCTTTCCCCACGTCGCACTGGGTCACCCCCAGCTTGATCCGTCGCTGCTTGAACCGCTCCGCGAACGCCTCCAGCTCCCTGGGATCCGTGTCCAGGTCGTGCATTGTCATGTTGTGCGACATCATGGTGTGTGCCGCGTTATAGTGTCCGGGCTGGCCCGACATGGCGGCGAAGCTCTGGTGGGGCGAGGAGACCACCATCCCCTGCATGTCGGCACCGGACAGGCTGGTGTTGGTGGACCCAGGCAGGGACGCCGTGGCCGATATTTGGTCCAGGAACTCCCCGTGGTCCATGTGGCTGTGGATGCCCCGGGAGCCGCACGAAGTCCCGCTGCCGTAGTGGTGGGAGGCAGGGTGCATGCCGCCGTTCATGTGGTGGGGGGAGTAGTTGGAGACGTGGTCGTTCTTGATGTTCATGTGCGATTGGTTATTCTTGACCATGGACGACATGACGTCGACCGCGGCGAGCGCCTCTGCCCGAGCCAGGAGCCCCTCATCAATTCCCCCGAAGAGGTTGCTCTGTGGCAGGCAAAAATAGAAAAGATACGGACCCTGAGTATAATCGTGAAACTCAAGAAACCTGTTAAAAATTGTACCCAATTGTACCCAGTATGCGCACGATCATAGGAATAAATCGTATTGTACTATTTTTTTTACATATATCAACGTGATAATAAAACCACTTTTCAGAGAAGAATGTTACATTTTTTGATACAGATTATTCTGTGGCATTCATTACAAATGCATTTGCCTTGCAAACGATAAGCTGAGGAAGCGATTATTTCCAAACAGGATTTCCCATTTATATATTGGAAAATGTGTACACTGTTAACGATATGATAAGTATAGGACAGAAATACGACCGATAGTTATTATTTTAATGAGTAGTTAATATTTTAAGAAATGTAAGATTTAGAATGAATTACTGTACAAGGGTCATATCATTACAGTTCTGTATGACGGGTAGAAGAAACAGAATGTTGTAAAAAGACACCGACTGGCGAAAATGACACAGCTGTGATGGCGAATGAAATTATTAGCTCCGACCGCATCGACCGTCTGATTGCAAACCGAAGATCAACGCATGTAATCCGATCCAATACCCAATGTTTGAACAGTGACGAAAATAGGAAAGCCATGAATAATATTACGCGAATCACTGAGGTGCGCTAACGGTAATGAAACAAAATTGGGGGTTGGAAAAAAAAACATTCCAAATCGTAATTAAACCAAGTCTCTCCTGTATCCCACAGATAACAAAAATGTTGTAATATCGAGTGAAAGTGCTTGTCTTTATTTGGTTGCATATTTAGCTTGGATTCTTTCACGTCTTTCATGTTAATTTCAGGCTTTAAGCCGAAGCATTACTGCAGCCGTTACTATAAAATGATTAGTGTAATGAATTTGCTTTTTAATGGCAAGTTTGTTCTTAAAATTTGTCCTATATTTTGCGGCATGCCAGGCTTTCAACATTCAGTTGAAAAACCAAAAAAACATTTACTTCAAACATGCAATACGTCATTGACACTATTCGTTGTGCTTGTATACAAGTCGTAGTCGTTCAACTATACTGAATCAGAAAGTGATTAATTGCGTGCTTACCCAGTGAATGAAGTTATCCTGTGTTCATATTATGATACGAAGTGATGTATACTTTCATTCGATTGAGAAAGCTGGGGATTGTTTTTTTTGTTTTTTATTGTGAGCGAATAACTGAACGAAAGTGGCTGTATGTTGCGACATTTTCCACTGCAAGATCACCGGGAAAGGTTGAGTGAAACTTTACGGCCATCCAACCAGACCGATCATACATAAGACACATTTGCCGGATGCCACTGACGAATCATCCTTTGTACTTCGCTTAGTAGTGAGGGGGGAGGGGGGCACAAGTTGAAGAACTAGGGGAAAGTGATTGAACGTTCACTAGATATCAACGTGTGGGACCCCGTCGACTGCGAGCAAAAACCTGTTAGCCTGTTCTTGGAAAGTGCCTTGACTCGGAAACCCAAAGCAAATCCTGTGCTAATACGAATTCATAAAATATGGACAAACGCCATGCATAATATAGGAGGACACACGCGTAATTGCCGTCGCTTAGTGAAAGATCTGACAGGCGAAGGGGGTCGTCCCCTGTACAAACACACGGCGTCGCTACCCTGAAAGTTGACTCGAGATTGTCTCCAAGTATGCATTATTCAGTGGGGTTGGGTTTAGTGAGCCGTCCTGGGTGTCACGCGGCCGGTCGGCTGGCCGTCCGAACGGGTTGCGTCAGCTTGCGGCGTGTGTTATGAAAGGCCGTGAATACTTGGACTGACAAAATTCTAAAATAAAGCTTCATTTAGATTTTTTTTCTATTTGTATTAGTTATTCAATGCCATGTTTGCGATCCTAGCCCTACCGGCAAATATTGACATGAAAGAAGTTCAGAAATTTAAGTCAGGAAGGAATAGCGAGTGGAAACTAATTAATTTGGTTTTGATTTTACCCCCAAAAAAGTACGATTCGGTGATAAGATATATTTCCTGGATATGATTTCCGGATGTAACTTACAATTTTTTTTCTCAAAATAAACACTGTTAAAAAATACACATTTTTCAATCTTTTTCTCCAGTAAATATTCATTCCTCTTAGTCTTACAATATCTCGGCATGCACACTTCCAGAGCAAAAGTAACATTTGCTCAAACGTTTCAGCTATTATATCGATGCTTTCCGAGATGGGTTACGTAAAGACAAGTTGAAACCAACAAGTTACTTACCGGGGCATTGCTCATGCAGTGCCGCCTCATCATCTCGGCTCCCCGGTCGTGGTGCCGATGGTGCAGCGGTGAATACTTCGGAGCCGCCGGTATGGGTGGATGCATGCTAACATGGTCCTTAACATTCATGACGACGCCCTGGGCTCGCCAGCTCCCCCCGTAACTCTGTATTGACGCCACCGTAAAGTTTGTCTGGGCTTTATTCGTGGAAATATTGGGCTTTTCCAGCCGTTCGTCCGAGCCGCGTCGATACGCCTTTCCTTTGGATTTGTTGGCGGGCAGTGTTTACTCGGGAGCGCGCTTTCACTCTCTGTAACTATTAATTCGTGTGGCCCTTGTATACACCTGCAGCCCCCTCTCTATGTATTCATTGGTTTATAGTCGGGCGCAGGCGCACTGCGACCGGCATTATACATGCACCTGTTCCGCTTCTCACGTTCCGATTGGCCTGGAGTGTCGCGCGCGCGCAGTCCGCGCTCTTTATTCACGGTGACAAAGCCGCCGAAGTGACAAACGCATTTTTGATACCGGACCGACGTCCGGGGCGAGCGACAGCGGGCGAGCGACGAGAAGTCACCGGGGAATTATCGACTGGTGGTCGGCGCTGCTGCTCGCTTTAACGCCTCTGCCGCCCTCGACCGAGCAGGATGGCTTCTATGCCCCGTGACTCACAAGTACTAAGGCACAAGTTACCCCTTCAATTTATACACCAACACGTTCCACAGTTCCATGAAAATATATGGAAAAAGCCCCGGGGTACTCTCCTTTCAGCTCAGGGATATACATGTTCTATCCATACAGTTCCCAAATCACATTGCGTTTACTTTTCAATTACAATTCTGATCGTGTCCCGGTGATATATAGAGACTAAAGTGTACCAACGTTGGGGGTGTGCATCTGTCGCTGTGAAAAAAATCGCTTGACAAAGTAATTTTACTTTCAATCGAGTAAATGGAATGCAAACTTCAAATTAAAACCAGAAATGGAAGCCTACAAAAAACGATGTATGAGACGGACATGCAGTGATTACCGAACTGCAGTTGATTTGGAGGTAAAACCAAAAGGGATAATGGTTGGACCTATTTCAGTGTGTGTCCAAAAGGAATCCGTAAAAATCGCGCAATTATTTTTGGGCGGTTTGGAAGAAACCGTTCATCTTTAGACAAAACATGATGTGATTACGGAGATTAAAGGAAACGTTTGACAGGATAATGTGATACTAACACGTTCGCAGACAATTACTGCGTATTTTCATATTGACTTTTTAAAATAAAAGAATGCATTAAAAAGAATTTTCTCCCGAAATGTGTATTTAAAAACAATTGAAGTTTCCCTGAATGTTGTCAATTTTGAAAAATCGTATCTGTTGAGCTTTTTTGAAGTTGTAATTAATTGCTTTTAGTTTCAACTTGTACTGGTTTCAAGAGGAAAAATGAAAAACATAGAGCACGTATTTCCTACCTGTGGCAATTCATGAAATTTCGTAGTTTTTGCGAACGTGTTTACTTCCGTATTTCGCTCGAACGTGTCAAAATAAATCATTGTTTACAAGTACAACACCGATAAATAAATACAAAACAAAAATGTAACGTGGTATCGGAGGTTTGGCTGGAATTCCCCCAACGAACACAGACCCCAGTCGATTCTCCTGTCCCTACTGGTGGACCGAAATGATCTCAAACAGACGCGGCATTTATACCCCTTAACTGGCGCATAATCCATGGCAGAAAAAGTGTCCAAATTGATGGACAGACAAGAGGCGTCGTCTCAACTCGCACCAAGAACCCACACTCACCACTGGCGACCAGTCTCGGTCAATTCAATCAATTCCCTAAATATTGACACTAATTACTAGCAAAGTCAATAAACGTAGGAACTGATCTTTTGGAGAGAGAAAAAAGTAACAAACGATTACCAATGCTGATGGTAAATTTGTGTTGTTTTGTTGTGAACAGAGCCGTTGCTTGAATGGGGTGTGGGGTGTGACACGCCCATTCCTCGTTTTTGTCGGCAAAACCGTGTCGCTGTCGGCAAGAAAGGAACGGGATGAAAAAAGAAGGCCCCTCATGTCCGAGCATAATAATTGGAAATTAAATGGCGCCCTCACTGTCAACAAGATTTTCAGCCCCCCCCCCCCCCACCTCGCTTTTCAGTTTATTTTGCGGACGGGAAAACAAATCGGGGTAGTTTGTTTGTTTGTTTGTTTGTTTTTTAATTAGTGAGCCCTGCCAAAGACAAATTCTGGGTGCGGCCAACAGTCAACGGCCAACAGTCAACCACCAACAATCAACCACCAACAAAAACAGCGTCTTGACTGTGTAAAAGGAGTGTTGTTGGTGTCAGACTATTGCCCAGCGTTAAGACTATGCTGGAGGTGAGACCGGGAACACGACCAAAAGACAGATACATATCCACAAAATGGGGGAGCAAAGTACGATTACATTTTCCTTCTCTTATTTTCAAGAAATTGCCAATTTTCAATTTGTTGTCTTGATTTTCTCAAGGGGAGGGGGCTTGTGACTCCCATTTTTTTTGTAGTGTACTCTCTAGAGCTCCGATAATATTGCTTTTGTCTTATTATGGCAGATACACTTAACTGTGTTACTGATTCCCTCCAAACAGGCCGATAGTAAACTGGATCTTGGTGAAGATAGTGCCAGGACCAAAGAGGCAGATCGAAGAGACGACTTGCTTGTTGGATGATTGGGCACGGTAAGTAATCAGCTCTATGTACTTCTGAATATTGTCGTGTCGGCTGCCTCTGTGTTCGAGGGCCAATTCGCGACTCGCCCTGTGACTATAACGGACACGTTCGTTTCCAACTGTCAATTTTCATTTTTGCCTTTTTAAAGACATAAGACCACAATGTGGCTACTTTTCACCCAAAAAATATAATCTCCGCTGAAAATCGACTACTGCAATATAGCCCCAGTTTGGTACCAAATAAGACATGTATGAAAAACCATGAGTAACTTTCCAATAGAAAAATACTTATGAAAAACGACAGTGAAAAAAATGAACGGCTGGAGGTGCCATGTTTATTTTCATCTACAACTGGAGGGCGAGTTAATGTATAACACTTGTTATCCGTTCACAGTTCCTTGACGTCGCACTTTGCCAGGTAAAAATATACTCGCAAAAACTTCGGTAATAAAACCAGTGTTTTCGAGTGTCAGTTCAATGGATAGCTTCCGGGCACGGCATCCGTAGCCGTGTCAACCCGTATCCTTACCGGAAGACCAAAATCGATGGCGCGAGCGCTGCGACAGGTGATTGGGGGGAGCTGATGGCCGTAGGATGGAGGGGGGTGACGGGGGCTGGTAACAACTCGAAACACGCTCGCTGCCGGCCCGTTTGTCGTGGCTGTTGCATTCTGCCAATGCTGCGCGTGCACATTACAAGAAGCGGCATTGATTATAGGAGAGAGATCACATGGTCGGGACAACAAATGAACGACTGTACATTTACCTCTGTTTCGCCGGTTCCCGGCGCGTATGTCATTCAGTTTGTCATAGGTCTGAAGATTACCATACCAGCTACACATGTACTTTATGTACTGTACTGTCTCTGCTTAATGATGCTCTAATTGCAGATTATAAGACGTGGAACATCCGGCAAACCATTATCAGGGATAACAAAATCAACAGTCAAATATTAACAACATGTAAAATATTTATTATTATTTATTTCAAACAAAGTTTAGGGTTGTGAAACAGACATCCAAAAAACCGTGTAGCTCAGATGACATATTATGAAGTTTAACATTCGTTACGTCATAAAACACGTCGTGCACACTTTTGGTAGCATAATGGGAAACGGCGTGAAACAGTGAACTCGATAAAGAAACAATTGTTGTGTGTGGGGTGTTTCAATAATACCGTACCTAGTGTCCGTGATAGTGTGGTAATTCAACAGTTGTTAGGGGAAGAATTCCAACTTTTTGTCTTTAGTTTAACACTGATTAGCTTGCATTTTCATTGACTGTGTTATGTACATCCCCATCAAAGCCACAGTTCTCCCTTCCTGGTAAACGTAAACCAACCAAAATAAATAAATAACTGTAACCAAAGAGTAGAAATCAGTCCTGTAAATGTCGTCATCTTGAAAATAATTCATATTCAAATAGCTTGGATCCAGGTAGCGACAACCATTTCAGATTAATGTTCATGCATAGTCTTTGCACTGAATTTATTTATTCCTTCATTTCATCATGGAGGATTCCTCCATGATTTCACTATCTCAGTCCGGACAGAAACGTGGTCTGAAATAGTGCTTTTGTCACTTCGAGTGCGCCACCGGAACGAAGTGAGCGTTCTGAAAGCACTGAAGGGGCGGAGCACGTGGGGGCGGAAAATTTGGTCGCGCGACTGTAGTTTGATGAGAGAATGGCCGATTTCTAGACTTTCTCCATAAACATGCGGGGATGTTGACCATTGCCTTAATTAATGATTGCACAGTAGCTCACAAAAGTGAGTACACCCTTCACAATTATGACAAACAATTCATTGTAACTTTCCAAGCAGCTGTATTTGAAGCACTAGCGGGAAGTTGAATATGGAGTAGACATTATGTGAGCTGTGTGCAAGTGCAAAACTAATATTCCATGAAAACAAGGTAACATACAATAGGGGATTTTTGTAATGTATTCAAATTTGTATGCATACTTTGTTGCCAAATTGTGAAGGGTGTACTCACTTTTGTGAGCTACTGTACAGAACGGTAGCGACGTGTACATGACTACTCTTAACAACTTCAACTCCCCATGTTTGACTAAATACGTGTTCAAATCATCCCTTATATACTTCGGTATGAGCGGATGGGTCGGGCATTACTTCTTCTGCTCAGTCGAACATCGGCTAACATTCCGAGCTTACTTTTCCCCAAATGCAACCGTCAATCCGGCTGGCTACTTTCCCTTGGTCTGGGCCCCGACCAAGTGCACCTCATTTGCTTGCCGAGTTCGTCTCCTCGTCGGGCAGCGGTGTGTGGCTAATTTCTCCCCCAAATTACAGACCCGAGTAGGATACCAGGCTTTTTGACACGTCGTGGTGCAGGGTGGACGCTGGGCGGCCACGCTATAACCCTATGCTAATTAAACGGAGACTTGTGGGAATGATATTCTAACCAGACGCTAGCATTGAAGATCCAGTGTGTGTTTTTGTTGGCGGACTGAGAGAAAGTCAGCCATGTATGAAATGAACACGTACGGGCCGTTGGGGTCCTGGCGCGAACAACACTGGCGCGTTACGGCGAGTATACGTGCGTGAATTCTGTTGCCATCGAGAGTTGCATTTAAGGGAGCATTTAAGGGAGCAGTTCGACAGCTTCTCAATCGAAAAATGAAACAGTTTCGCATGACAGCAACTGGAGTGCTTGTTCCTCAGAATTGACGATTTTCCATTGCATTTAGAGGTCAGCTTACGGCAAGCTAATTCACCCGCACGATCTCGAAAACAACACCCTTTTGTACACCAGTTGTATGAGGAATTAGTACGATTGCAATAAGATACTTAATTCTCCACAAATACCAACGGCCCAAGAGATATGCAAATGGTAAATGTTTTCGCTTGGCCTTTCCGAGTTGGACTGGTTGTCTGAACGAAGTGTTTCAGAGTCACCCATGTCCGTTTAGTCGTGCGAATACCGAATGCCCTTGTACCGTCCCTTTAACTGAAGCAGTGCACGGACCTGTTTGGTCCAACTTCCCCCCCCCCCCCCAGCGACGCGCTCCTTCGGGGAATCGCTGAAAATGAGCAGACGCATTTTGCCTCCAATTTATTATCTCCGACCTCGTTTTCCACGATGCGGAGTTGCGGACCTGCCCTCGTCGCATGCTTGTAAAGCGCGCACTCTCCCGCGCGCTCTTCCGGGGGGAGACGGGCAAGAGGTAGGGTAAGAAAACACCGTTCTCGGCTCTGCGGCCGGCCGTGTCCTTGCAGGAGCGGTCCTCCGGTATCATATACAGATGGCCCGGTCTCGGGTGCAGCCCGCACCCAGGGGTACCCGTGGTGTGAAAAGCCTCATGCGGAAGCTTTTTGGGGGGAGTTGGCCACAGTGTATGAATTGCTGATTCGGTTAGGGTCGGTGTCCTGTATAATTTCTTTTTCATCGCTATAAATGGAATGGTATGTCAGCAAGTGCCCGATGTCCGTGTATAACTATACTATAAAAAAAAAACAATCAAGTGGGTCTGAGTTATGGAACAAGGCATATATTTGTCCCCTCCGCCACCGCCACACCCCTGAAATACATATGCATTGATTAGTTGCAACATTATGATGTCAACAGGCTATGCGATGCTTAGGCTTAGCTGTACGTTTTACGCCTTATAGCAACCGCCGCATTACCTAAATTATGCAGTCACCACGTGCCCCTGTGACACCGTATATATGTTTTATTTGGAGAATATCAATATCTTCTGTCTGCATCCATTTGTTCCTGTTTCTGCGCAATTGCCTCACAAAATAAGCCAGTTCTGTCAGTTTCTACCCATTCCCTAATTCCCTCCAGGGTGGAATTGCAGTAAGGTGTCTTGCTCAAGGACACAAGCACAATGCTTCTCCAGCTAGCTTTGATCCATAAGACAACGGATTACCACATGGCTTTGAGTGCGGTGTACCATGGTGTTCCAACTCATGTCCCCTGCCCCCTAAGAATCCACATGAACACTGGAGGCCGGTGTAGCGTGAATGTCCAACACATGAAGACTTCTAGGCCGCATTCGGCATACTCTGTACACCAAAACAACATGATGGAACATATATAAAGTAAGGGTGGTCAGGGCGAAGATTTGGTTGGGATTAGGGTCAGGGTGAGGGATAGGATTAGACTGAAAGTTAGGATTAGATTTAGGGCTGTTTCAAGGCTGAACTTGACTGCGTTCATGGCGAAATACATTTTTAATATACCGCACATGCTTTCTTCATGCAAGTGCATTATTTTGTAGGGAGTCCGGATCTCCTAAAACACCCGTGCATTCGACGCGGCAATTAACACTCCTGATATGATATGTACATTTCTACAGGTTGTAGGTTTTTTCCCGAGCCTGTCATTCAGATCATGCTTCATACTAAACACGTCTCTTACACGTACCTAGAAGTTCGTCACAGTCACTTGGTTTACGATGATATCTCTGGCCGTGAAAGCCGCCACCATTGGGGGCGCACTCACGATGAAAAGACGGATCGTCTTGTATATTTTTCGGCTCCACGTCAGCCGTCCCAGAGTAGTTTCCAGCGGTAGCGAAGGGCCGATGTGCTGGGTTCTTGTTTCGAAAGCTTGTGCACGTCGGTAATGAGGGGAGGTGGAATCAGTGGCGTAACTACGGGGGGGGGGGCACG
>JAULKO010000177.1:3678251-3689107 GCA_032356045.1 Mediaster aequalis | reverse complement strand
AAGAAGTTTATCGTCTCAACGTTATGCTTTGAAGCTGCTGTATACACATAAAATGAAGTGTTGGCATTAGCAAAACCGCACAAGCAAGATGGACAAATAAATTTAAAAACACCTTTGACTGTAAAGACTTGATGTTTCAACATAAGTATCAAATTCATTTTGGTTAAAAAATAATGAAGTTTCTTGGAATCGAGAAATGTTTCCATCGACTTTCTATAAACTATCGGCTTTCAAATAATGTTATATAAAACACAGCAGTCAGATAGTGTATATATAATGAAGTCTTCACACACTGACTATCTTTTTGTATAGGTCATTTATCCTGGTCTGCTTAAAGACATTTAAAGATGGAGACAACTAAGCCCAGTTACAGCAAAAAACCCAGGCACATGCGCCGCTCCCTCAAGATCAGCCGCACCACCAAGCTGACGGGCCTCGCGACCGACCAGGATGCCTTCCTGAAACAGAGCCGGCGCACCGCCACCGCCGTCGGCCACGACGACCCCAGCATGCCCATCGAGCGCAAGATGGCCATCGTGGGCATCGGCTGCCGCTACGCCAACGGCATAGACTGCGTCAAGAAGTTCTGGGAGGTGCTTGCCAAGGGTCTGGACTGCACGGTCCCGCCGCCGCCGGACCGGTTCGACGCCTCGTTCTTCCTGTACCCCGGCAAGAAGCTGCCGGGGAAGATGTTCAATAAGTGCGCCGGGTATCTGACGCAGAACCCGGAGTTCTTCGACAGGCAGTTCTTCAAAATTTCGCCAGGTATGTCAACGATATGAATTGCATAATCTTACGAAAAATATATACTGTATTCAATACTGTGATTTAGAAGTGGGTTTTTTCCAGAGAAATGTATATCATGTACTTGTATCATTTTGTTTAATTAGGATCATTTTTTTTTAAGTAAAAGTTCTCGAACATTCCCATCCAAGCGAGAGAGTCACGTCAGCTCTCCTCCAGTCAACCATATTTCCAGACGTTTATCTGCGAACGGAAACTGATTAAACTTGGAGCAGATGGGTAATACTTTGCGTGGCCGCTTTAATGATCCCTAGTAGAATTCTTGGAGAAGCATCAATAAGGTTTGAAACTGATGTGATATTGAAGCCAACTTTCTGCATTATTTTTGTAACAATCTGTATTGTCAGTGGCAATACGTTTTTATTTGATGGTGGGGGGTGTGTCGGGCACGGGGCAGGGCTAAACATCTACATCCTGGCATTGCGCTGTTTGGGGTACAAGTTTTTTTTAGTGATTATTTTCTACTTACACTCTCGTATACATTCTCGCAGAGGAGGCCAGCCACTTGGACCCCCAGGTCCGTCTGATGCTTGAGGTGGTCTGGGAGAGTCTTGAAGATGCTGGCATCCCAGTGTCCACAGTCCGAGGGTCAAATACCGGCGTGTACATGGGCGTCACGGCCAGCGAGTACGGCGTCCTGGTGGCCATGCCTAACGAGAACATCAACCAGTACACCAACTCCGGCACCAACACCTGCATGGCGGCCAATCGGATCTCCTACGAGTTTGATTTCCGCGGGCCCAGTTTCGTCATCGACACGGCCTGCTCATCCTCTCTGTACGCCATCCACACGGCGTGCGAGGCCATCCGCAACGGCGACTGCGACATGGCCGTGGCCGGTGGCGTCAACATCTCTCTCCTCCCGGTGACGAGCATTGGATTCTGCCAAGCAGGGATGCTGTCCCCTGACGGTAAAAGCAAGAGCTTTGACCGCTCGGCCGACGGTTACGCACGCGGTGAAGGAGCAGGGGCCGTGATACTGAAACCAATGCGGCAAGCACTGGAAGACGGCGATAGGATCTACGCAGTGTTACGTGGGGGAGCTCTCCACAATGACGGAAGGACCCCGGGGATCGCCAACCCGAGTTTTGATGCCCAGGTGTCCCTAGCAGAGCTCGCGTATAAACACGCCTTTACCGACCCCGAGGATGTGGCTTACGTAGAGGCTCATGGCACTGGCACTCAGATAGGAGACAGAACTGAGGCTAATGCGCTCGGTGAGGCTATGAGTCTGAATCGCAAGACAGACCACCCGCCTCTCTACATCGGCTCCGTCAAGTCCAACATCGGCCATGCCGAGGGCGCTGCCGGGGTGGCTGGGGTCATCAAAACCACCTTGAGCTTGTACTATGGCCAGATCCCGAAAGTGGTCCACTTCAGACAGGGCAACGAAAACGTTGACTTTGAGGCGCTGAACATGCGCGTTCCAGCGGAGCTGACCCGATGGCCGAAGGGCGCCAAGAAACTTGCAGGGTGCAGCTCGTTCGGCTTTGGAGGAGCAAACGCTCACCTTGTCCTTGAAGGCGCCCCGCAGCCGCCAGCGAGAGAGAGGGGATCGACCCCATCTACCACACAGCCTCAGGTGCAACCGGAGAGGGAGACCATCGTGCCCATGATACTGTTCCTATCTGCCGCGAGTAAGGATGCACTGAGGCAACGGATGCGGGACTGGACCGGCTATCTGAACGACGTTATCGGGAACGACTCGCGTGCCTTCAGCAATGCCCTCTGCACGGCGGCGGTGCGGGCCACTCACCACCAGTTCCGGCTAGGCGTTATCGCCCGGACGGCCCGGGAAGCGTCCGAGCAGATTCGCCTGAAGGTGGAGCACGATCCCCGGGTGGCGTATAACGTGATCGAGGGCAAGACGCCAGAGGGTAACACAAGTCACCGGCTGGTGTTCATCTTCAGTGGGATGGGTACCCAGTGGTGGGGAATGGCTAGGCAGCTGATGGACGACGAACCGCAGTTTAAAAGCGTCATCAGGGTAAGAATTCACTACTCTTGGAATATTACCTCTTTAAATACCCATTTTATCCCTTTTAAAAATTTGTTCATATCACCTTTCTGATTAAGTACATTTTGCATATTCAAAGTTCTTTCCCGAGACTTATTATCTCCTATTCTCGTCTGTAGTGTGTGAACCTCTGAAATCATTATACAGTATTTTCTGAGTGCATGTATATCAATCGATGTCTCTACGTGTTTGTGTTACAGAGGATTGACAAGATTTTGACCAAGTGCGGTGCCAAGTGGTCTCTCCTCCACATGCTCACCAAGGAAGCCGACCGCGACAAAATCAACCAAACGGGTATGCATTTTCGACTCTTGACTTGTGGTTGGATTGATGATTTTTGTTTTAATGATGAGGGCGATTCATTTATGTATTTAAAGAAAAGCTTTGAATAGGAGAGAATTGCCAACAATCGTGGTACATGTACTACAAAAATGTACACTACCTAAAAACAAAAAACAAAAACAAAAACAGCCTGCGGTACAAATGTTTATACTTTGGTAGTTTATCAAAATGTGTGGAATTGTTTTCGTTGATGAGCAACTTCTGTTTAGTCATGAGATGCAGGAGGATCTGGGAGAGTTACACATTTTTGAGATGGCCAGAACAATTCATGACATATGAATTATATAGACTCACCCAATACGCATAAACCACGTCAAAATGTCATTCCAGCTCAGGGTGAGATTGTAATTTTGGAAAGTGAACCAGATGCCACCATCGATGTCCCACCGGCAAAGCTGAGATATACTTCAATAAGCATCGAACGTCGTTTCGAATACATGAGGGGTCACATCACATAATCTGATGTTGGACTGGTTTAGGACGCACTTTGTTTTGTTTTTATTCCGGCTTGGGCAATGAAAAGAGCCATTAATGTGAACTTTAATAGGTTATTTGTTTGTCACATTTAACTATAAAAATATTACTGAATTACACTGTAAATTCAAACTGTTCCAATGCCTTTGCAGTAATCTGGTCTACTCTTTTCTTTTCTTCCCCACAATGTTCAGAGTTCGCGCAGCCCTGCATTTGTGCCGTTCAGATTGCCCTGGCTGAGTTATACCGCATGCGTGGCGTGACCCCAGACGCCATCATTGGACACAGCGTTGGTGAAGTAGCAGCCGCTTACGCAGCAGCCCTCATCTCACTGGAGGATGCCATCAAGGTAATTTACATACGTGGCAGGCAGCTGCGCAAGACGACTGGTCTGGGCGCCATGGTGGCAGTGCTTCATGCCGTGGAGGAGGTACAGGCCCGGCTTGAGAACAGCGAGTACGTGAGTGTAATTGACATCGCCGCCATTAACAGTCCAACGCAGGTGGTGCTCTCGGGAGACAGCGAGTCGGTGCTGGGTTTTGTTGACACCCTGAAGAGGGATGGCATCCGGTGCGTGTCACTCAAGGTTCAAAATGCCTTTCACAGCTATCAGCAGGAGGAGATCAAGAAGGACTTCATGAAGAAGGCCAAATTTCTTGAGACGTCAAGCCGGGAGGTCATCAACGCAAACCCGGTCATTCCCATGGTGTCGACAGTCACTAACGAGTATCTGGACCGAGACACAGTCAACAGCGCCGAGTACTGGTGGAAGAACATCCGACAGACGGTGCTTTTCCGCGGAGCCGTGGAGAAACTCTTGAAAGAGGGTTACACCAGCTTGGTGGAGATGAGCCCCCACCCGTCTTTGTCTCCGGCCATCAGGGACTGCTTGTCGGCCAACCCCACCAATTCCCAGCGCTTCGTGACAGGCTCATTGAGGCGTCCTTCTGACATCCGAGATGTCGCCGATGACAAGGTCAACATACTGCGATCCTTGGCACGGCTCCATGTGGAAGGCTACCCGATAGATCTCAATTTGCTGTTTAGGGATGGTGACTTCAAGGTCATGTCTCTACCCACCTATCCATGGCAGAGAGTTCTGTGCTCAGCAACAACTGAAAAGAGCCACAGGATTTTCCGTTTTCCTGCCAAAAACCACCCGCTGCTAGGCAAACCACAGAGCCTATCTCATTTCAGCACTGAAAATGCACCCCGGGTGTGGTGCTCTAAATACAGCATGTCCACAGTGCCGTGGTTACGGGATCACAAACTGCAGGGCAACATTGTGATCCCAGCAGCAGGGCAGACAGAAATCATGCTGGCGGCTGCAAGGTCCATGTATCCCGACAGCGAAACCATCACTCTGAGAGACGCCATGTTTGAAAGGTTCATATTCCCGTCCAACATGAAAGGCATGCTGGAGAGTACGGTAACAGTCAGGCCGCGCGAGGCTCAGTTTGCATTGAGGAGCTTCAATCAAACAGATGAGAAGTGGACTTTGCACGGCAAGTCCAGCATAGACATCCCTGGGAAGTCGCGACTGTCGTACCATCAACTTGAAGACCAGTTCCAATGCCTGAAGCTTGCAATTGACGACATCAGACGCAGGTGTCCGTATGAGGTTGACGAACAGGAATTCTATGCAAGGCTCTGGAAGGGTGGTTTCCATCTGGGGGACACCTTCCGGTGTGTCAACACAGCTTACTTCAGTGCCGATTACAGCGAGGCTTTGCTATACGCATCTATCCCAGAAGCACTAGAGAAGGAATTCCGTCAGTACGTTTTTCATCCGGCCTTGCTGGATAGCATGTTCCAAGGAATTGGCATTTGTCAAATGTTTCTGGAGCAAGAGAAGGCCAGATCTACCCACCATGTCTTCAAGACATGGTTTCAGGTGCCAAGGTCCCTCACGAAGGTGCGGGTGAAGGGAACGGCGCCATCTCAAGTAGCGTTCCATATTCGCATGACACACGTAGATAAGGGCGAGACAATTGGAGATGTTGTTGCAGCTGATGCTACAAACCAATGGGTGTTCGCTCAGGTAGACCGCCTGGCCTTTGAGAATGTGCACTCCAATGAGCCTGATGAGAAAGTTCAGCTTTGGAGGAGAGAATGGGCACCGATCCATGTTGAGTTTTCAGAAACGGCCATCCATAAGATACCTCCCAAGAGGGCGCTCTCCCGGCCTCTCAGTGCCATTGGGTCGGAAAATCCAGGTGCAATCATAATTATCAAAGATAAACAAGGGGTTTCTGGAGAGTTGAAGAGACGTATGGAGGTCGAGAGTGTTGTTAGCGTCCTGGACCCCAGGATTTTGGTTGATGGAGATGAGCGGTTCAGACGTGTTTTGCGGTCCTTGGGTCAAGTGACTGATCTAATCATGTTGTCCACACTTGACATAAAACAGCTTGGGACATTGACAAGCATCAACAAAGACAGTTTTGAAGAGGCTCAGACCATGACGGCTACATCCCCAATCAGTCTGTATCGGGCCGTGGTCAAGCACGATGCCAAAGTGAGACCACGAATGTGGATGATTACGCGGGCAGCGCATGCCGTCAAGGACACCGATGTAGCAGACCCCATGATGGCACCCGCGAGTGCTGTGAATCTCACCCTAATGCACGAGGACCCAGAGTTCCCTCTGGTCACTGTAGATCTACCATCTTTGCTTGATCCAGAGGAGTCTGCAGAGTGGCTGTACCAATACATGAGATCAGCTCCCACAGATGAGAACTTTGTTTCCCTAAGACGAAAAATGCCCATGCAAAATGTTGATCACTCCAAAGAGCTCGCCTTCGAAGCTTACGCTCTTCGCATAGTCATGCAGCCTCAGTCCAGCTTCTCGGCCCCAACGCTCTCCTCCAACTGGCAGGTTGATGTAGTTGATACGCTGAAGCAGAAGAGACTTGTTGTAAAGCAAAATCAAGAGTCACCCAAAGTGAAAAGTTCTGAGGATATCGCAGTCAGGCTGTCTGCTTTCTCGGTTCAACAAATGAAGGATATTCCTGACAAGGACAAGAAGGCAGGTCTCAGCTACCTTTTTGCTGGGAAGATCAACAACTGCAGTGAGGAACTTCAGGTGCTGTTCAGGATGAGAAACAATGTCCTTGGCTTGCGATCAGGTGGGAAGATCAAAGCTAACATTTGGGCGAATGCGAGCGAGCTGGTGCCCATTCCAGCAAATCTGACTCCTGTGGAAGCCATTAACATCGTGCGGGACTATCTACCGGCATTTGTGGCCTTCCATGACACACTTAAGCTGAACGAGAATGGGTCAGTGATCATTTGCCTCTCCTCCCTGCGAGACAGAGTTGGTTTGGCCACCACGCATCTGGCACTGGAGCAAGGTGCCAATGTGTTCCTTCATGTTGAGACAGATGATGACAACATCCTCCCAGTGGAGAAGCTCCTTGGGATCTTAGGTGATTCTAGAGTGGTCATTACATCCGGAGATAACTTCCACACACTCATCAATGACGGATCTGTAGATGTGCTCCTCTTTGCTGGTGAGATGACACAAGACAATAACAACATGAAGAAGCTTGTTGGGAAGTTGCGTCCTTTTGGTACAATCGTACACATCCACGGGCGAAACAGCACCAGCGAGTCTCGCCTGAACGTCATGCCGCCCAATATTTATTTTCTGTCCATCGACATGGGGCTGGGACGCTTTGATGAGATGAAGCCACGACTCCAAGACTCCATGATCCGACTCTTGCAGATGTTTAGTGTGCATAATGGCTTTCAGGCATTGAAGACTCTCACTGTACCCACCGCTCCAATATCTAAACTGTCCCGATCGCCACATGCAACAGTAGAAGATATGACGGTATGCATTGATGAAGAAAATATCCCAACTACCTTAGACTTTAATGACATTAGTTTCACAGCCAATGGAGACGCAGCTTACTTGGTAACAGGTGGGTCACGTGGCTTTGGCTTGACAACAGTCGAATGGTTGGTAAAGTCTGGTGCCCGCCACATATACATTATCTCCAGATCTACCCCCGAGGAGGAGGCCGTGCTAAAATTCAAATCTTTTCGGGATACAGGGGCTCGTATAACTCACCTAAAAGTTGACATGTCAAAGGACTTTGAGGTTGAGAAAGCTCTGTCTGCCATACGTGATAATGAAGAGCTGCCACTCGAAGGTATCTTCCACTGTGCCGTAGTCTATCACGACTGTCATTTGCGGCAGGTCACCACTGAAACGTGGAATAAGGTGATGATCCCAAAGGCATATGGGGCTTTAGTTCTGCACCAACTCACACTGAAGATGGGCTTCTCAGTGCGTTACTTCGTCATGATGTCTTCAATTGTTGAGATGATGGGCAATGAGGGACAAGGAGCCTACTGTGCCGCCAACAGCTTCCTTGCCAGCCTGTGTAGCATGAGACGAAAGCTTGGTCTCCCAGCTACTGTTATCTGTCCCGGGATTATCAACACTGCAGGTCATGCGGCAAGAGCTGGCTTTGTCCATCACTGGGAGAAAATGGGCATGCAGAGTTTACCCCCATCCGAGATACTAAAGGGACTTGGATGTATCCTTGCTACAGATTACCCCCAACTCGGTCTCACAGGTGCAGTGAACAAAAAAGAGTACGCAAAGGCAAATAGTCCCATGTTGTCACATCATTTTAGCGAGCCCGGTGGTACTTTCTCAGCTCTGAAGTCGCTCTTCCCAAACCGGGAGTGCTTCTTGGCCACAGACAACGACATTCAGATGAGGATACGACTGCTGTCACGAGCAGAAGCTCACGATTTGATTTTCAAGACCCTGTCAAATCATCTAGTACAGCGTCTCGGCCTAAGCACAGACGTCAGTCAAGATGCCACCCTCCTGTCCATTGGCTTGGATTCGCACATGTCAACAGAACTCAGCGCCGTTATTCAGGAGAGTTTTGGAGTGACAATGACAGCTATGGAGCTGCTAAATGACACGCTGACAGTGAGGATCCTGACACACAACGTATACACCAAAGTGATGAGCTGTGCATCAGAGTCACAGCAAGAGGCTGCGGCGAGTAAGGAGGCAGCAGAGACTTCCTCACAGCAGTTGTGGTTTAGAATCGACAACAGGGTTCATTCCCCAACACACCAACTCGTCTGCTTTCCTTCCGTGGGCGGAGGGCCGTCTATGTTTGCAGCGTGGCAGCCGCACTTCCTGCAGAACAACGTGCAGCTGATTTCACTGCAGATGCCAGGCTGGGAAGGTCGGGAGAACGAGAAGCCCTCAGAAAACATGGCCGACGTTGTCAGCCGGCTTGCTGATGCTCTGCTGCCACATCTGCAGCAGGGTCGGTTCTCATTCTTTGGTCACAGTTTGGGCGGGCTAACGGCATTTGAGCTTGCACACCTGTTGTGGAAGAACCACGATCTCCTTCCGACCCACCTCTTCATCAGTGCATGGTATGCCCCAACCCAATCATACCCGCACCCAGAAGAGCTGAATATTTCAAGCTCAGCGTTCCGCAAAATGCAACGAGTCATCTCTGCCCGAGGAGACCCGATGAAGATCTCCGAGCCCTTCCCAGTCAGGTTCAGCTTTTTGGACCAGTCCACCCTGAGCAATCCCCGCCTGATGCAGCGCCTCGTGGGTAGCATCAAAGGAGCCATCATGACCTGCAAGAAGTACAGGTGCCGGCACCGGGATCGCCTGCCGTGCGGCCTGACTGCCTTTGGTGGGAAGAACGACCCTTTTGTTGCCCCAAATCTCTTGGATGACTGGAGTAAGCAAATCACCAATGAGAGCAACTTCAAGAAGGTCATCCTGACGGGGAAGCACATGTACATCCAGTCTGCCGGCAAGAGCCTTCTGAAGGAGATCAGTATCGCCTTGAGCCAGCCCGAGCAGCAGGCACCGCCAGAGAAAGAGAAGCCCCCGCAAGTTGCACTGAGTGCGACCGAGTCCTCAGAACCAGGGCCTTCAACGAGCAGTACCCCCCCAAGCGCCTCTTCATATCACATTGGCAAGCCAGTGCCAAAGCCAAGGTCAAGTTTCAGCCAGTAATGAAAGAGTTAGATAAGCCGACACGAAAATGAGGCTATCGATGCTTTGCTTGACATTCTTGTTGACACTTTAGGTATGAACACTTGTGTATTTAATAAAGACAACTTCAAACTGTTAATTTTTATAAGAGCCATACACCAACAAATAAGAATGGCAATTTACACAACTGAGTTGATACCGATGAACGTTCAATAAAATGGCCTTGAAAATCATAACACAGGGGTCTGTAACTAAACAAAATAAAGAAAATCGTTTGGACGGTCTCTATTTCAATTTAAACCTTGCAGGCTACCAAGTGAACAAAGACAAATGGTTCCACACAATTTTGCATGACAACATGGCGGTATGCTTCCACTTTGTCAGTCGCACCACAATGTGAGGTATCATCTATATATGGTTGTCGCACCTCAAAGTCACGTATGTGTACAAATTATTTACACTGTCCGTCACTTCGTGTTGCAACCGATGATTTGTACATAGCAAAGCAAATGCACTGGTAAGTTGAGAAAATAATAGTGATTCTGTACATGTAAAATGAAAACTCTGCAGACACAAGATAAAACTGTCTCTTGAAATATATATACATTTAGAAAAGCAAACCCCAGTAATTTTAGTAAGTATACCTGAATAATTGGGGCATTTAGGGATTTTAAATAAGCAAGAAGAGGTAAAGATGTTAAGTTGTTTGATATTGAAATTCAAACAATTTTATTTCATCAAACAATATGAGGAAATGGCATTGTATTGATGCTCAAACCAATAGCCCAAAACCTTTTTTTAAAACATTTTTGGCAAAAGTCATCATGTACTGTCACACGGTGATAGCACAAACAATGTAAGGGAACTGTTCACAGATTTATATAAAATTATATTAAAATGTCACATTAATTTATAATTCCTTATAATGCATTACATTAAAAGAAAGTAGCTATTACAATCGTTAATGTGTGTGTCTGGCAATTTAATCGAGTATTCGGATGGTTAGAAAGGTCCATTATAATGTAATTATTAACACATGATATGCAACTGTGAAATTTTTAAGTTGCTCATTGTTGCCATCAACTCAAAACCAACTTGGAACAAAACATATTTGAAACAATTCAGGATTATGGAATCAACATGTTATTGCTTAACAGGGTTGTTTGATTTAAATCACGTTGATTTAAATCACTGATTTAAATCGCGATTTAAATCAAATGATTTTTT
>JAULKO010000177.1:3619785-3639327 GCA_032356045.1 Mediaster aequalis | reverse complement strand
TATTGTGTACTTTATAAGGAGCCTTTGAAATAAATTGCCAAATCAAAGTGCCTCCCATCCTAAGATCAGATTCTTCCTTTTAAGACAAACTTAAAGAAGTTTTTTTTTTTTAATTAAAAATTCGGGGGGTGGGGGTGGTTTGGTGGTTGGAGGGATATTCTTTGTAAACATGTCAGCAATTACATCACTCGCTTGCTTTTGGTTGTAGATTTGTGTCAACCTTTATTACTACTAGACAATTGCTGTAGATTTTCTATTATTAATAAGTTATGCATGGACTGCAACTTTTTTTGGTGAACAGTTAGCCATCAACACTTGATTCTTTTATGTTAGACTTTCTTAGGACTGGGCACTTGACTTTAATGTGTTGCCATGGGAAAATCTGATTCTAATCTTCTTGTAAATGCAGTACTGCTGTGCAATTCTATAAATATTTATAATGACCTCTGCTCTTAGTCACTGGAGTAGTAACAAAAAACAAACAAGTATGCCTCTGACAGCGACCCAATGAAGGTTACTTCCGATTCATGCTTGTGCTTAATTGTATCAATAATTACATAGGCTCTTTTTGATAGTGTTTGTGATTTATTTAATCTGTAAAATGACAATTGATATCTTTGATATCATGTATTGATTTACCTTTGTTATAAGATAGTCTTTCTTAAATAATTGTGTAGGCTTCTTGGTTTTATTCTTCATGGACAAAGGTATTGTCTTTCTAAATGCTGAGTGCTGCATTCTTCTAGTTCAAACTTGCTTTTCCCATTTTCTTTCAGATCAATCTGTCACTTTGATTGAAATTTTGTCCTTCCATTTTTATCACCTGGATTGGTTGTTTGTGACATTCAAACTCGTAATTTAAAATGACAAGTGAGATGTGTTTGTATTGAAATAAGAACAAAATTCTGTCTTGGACGGAATGCAAAGTATATCAAATTAAAGAATTAAACTACATTAACATTTTGTAAATCGCTTATTTCGAAAGAAGATGAAAGAATGGCAAATGTGGATTGAAATACCTGCTTGAATAACTTAATTTACCTGCAAGACGCCCCCTACCTTAAGGATAATTTTTATATTGTAGCAATGTATCTACAAGATGTAGATCAAGATTAATATTGTTGATAGTGTTTTCTTTTGATGCCCTTGTTTGTATTTGTAAATAAAAACAACATGTTGCAAATTCCAGCATCAACTCGATCCACAAAGATATTAATCTTGAACTATTTCTATCAGACTAAGATTCATTTTTATGATTTGTATATGATCTTGTACATTTTCAGTGTATATTTTTGTAAATTTATTATGCCTTTTATAACTTTGTCTTTGTATACTTTTCTACTGATGGACCAGCTTCCCTATTTTTAGTGGGATTTTTTTAATTGTAAACTATTAATTTAATGTAAATAGATATATATTTTACCATCATTTGAAGTACTTTTATGTACAAACTACAAAACAGTTTACCTTGTACACTTCTGAAAAAGTCATACAATATAATTTTCTACCACTGATGAAAACCCACCAAATCTTGTACAATAAACTTGAGAAAACTCTAAAGATGAAAGAAAAGACATGTCAATCATTTGTCGGTTTTTACCTTTTTAATGCCCGGCCATATTTTAGGGTTGCCTCTGGTATCATAGTGTTGCTCACATTCAAATAAAACAGCATGCATTTTGTGGCACTAATACTTAAAATGTTGTCATGACACAGTCATCTCAACTTAAATGATCTGAATCCAGAAACTGTAACAAAGGCAGGTTTTAGTCCAACGCTATTCCATTTCCTTAACACTTTATGGGCAGTGTTGTCCGAACGCCCACCACCTGTTGAACAGACTGTGCATTAAAAGTGTACTAATGCCAGTCATTGATGCTTTTTGAAGTGAACTTCAACTTTATTTCTATTTTAAACTGAAAAAGAATATAATACCAACACCAGCCAGCCCTATCTATAAAGACTATTATAATGCTATACATCTCATTCAGTTCTAAGACGTTGAGCAGAGTTTTAGTGGAAGAATGATCAGCTGCTCTTCCTCCTAGAAATGTTTTTAAAATGTCATTTTGCACACCAGTTGCAGCTATGCAATTATTCAGTATATTCCTTGGTCAGTCTGTGCTGTTAGGGCACCCCTTTTTATTTCTATGTTTCTCATATTCTTTTGGCCTTGAAGGAGGGTCCGTGGGTAAAAAAAAATAAATCTGGGGTAAAAAACAATTACATGTTGAACGCACGTAGGCTAAATAAAATGACGCCAAGAGTTCAATGTATGACTGTCTTGTTCTGAATTAACTTTTATTTCCATGATTTTTAAACAAATAAAACAAAAGAACCCATCTTTGGCAATCTCTGCATTGCTGCTACAGTGTTTGCTGTTCATTGTACATGTGCATTGTATGTACGTGTACACTATACGTGTACACTATACATGTACACGTACGTTGTGCAAAAAGTATGGCACAAGCACTGTTCGTACCGTTGTGAATGCACCTACAACAGGTATGTGATATTAGACATTATTTTCAGCATTTTTTCCACGAAATTGGAAAGATTATCCTTATTTTTTGGATTTATTTCTTGGTAAGAAATTCCAGTCAGGGTCGGCGGCATGAAAAAAGTAGTTTTTTTCTTTGGTCGGGAGCCAAAAATAGAGTCGGTCGGAAATGAGAACCAAAGAAATCAAAAGGGACGCCCTTAGTAGTTTGACTGTGGTCTATATAGGATTCTTTTCACACATAATTACCAAATCGCATTATTAGTTTTGCACAATATATGAGAACCACAACTATTTTTTTCTTGAAAATATCTAGCTAACAATCATGATTGATTTTTTTGCATATGCAAGCACAGAGACACAAATGGCTTATAGCACATATAAGCAGCACATTAAAGCACATATGCTGTATATATCCATGCTTGTCACAAATTAGTTTACACGTGTAGTAAAACAAGCACAGAAGTTACTTTTATGTATTTCGATTGAAATGGCAAGGCAGTAAAATCCAGATGCAAACACAAATCCCTAATTCTTCTGTATGACAGTGATGTTTACAAAATCCGGTTGCTGGGAGATTTTTGTTTAAAGCTGGGTTAGTAAGTGCAACTGTAGAAGTTTTTTGTAATCAGTAACGGTCCACGCAGTCATGCAGTACCATGCACTGTTGTTTGTAACTCTCGGGTCATAAATACATAAAACCTACAGCATATATGCAATCCTGCATAAACCAGGGCTGTATATTAGTTATTACATAAAATGGAAAAACCCGATTCAGCAAAACTGTATTCTATCAGCACAAAACACCTCATCAAATTTACTTCAAATAATTATTAAAGTTCAATCAGTTTGAGTTAGGGTATACTTCCCCCTCACAGTTTAATGCAGGGACGCGACACCCCACCTCCATCCTACCAACCGTGGTAATTGATTTTCATGATGAACATATTTGGGGGAAAATATTTCCATCAAATAACTGCATTTTGGCCATGTGTAACATAAGCAAACAAGGAGCTTTTTTGACAAATAAATGACGCTGGGCAAGTAGATGAATATCTTGGATATAGTGGAGCATTCTAACCCGACCTTTATTATTTCTGGACAATGGACTCCCTGAAGCAAAAGTCGGGTGAATCACATAATGCTCGCTCAGTGAATCAGGATGTTCATGAACATGCGCTGTGAATGTATTTGGTTTGAATGTTTATTTTAAAGTCTGGAAAGCCTGCATATTTGTGCCTACATGTAGGAGGCCTTAGTATACAGCAATACGCATTTTCTAGAGAGAGAGAGACACTGAGTTGAATTTGGACTTTATAGAGCAGAGAGCACAGGCTTCATCCATCTGACAGTAAATGATGTCAAACTGCATGTTTTTAATTTAATTTTCAATATTTTTTTAGTTTGCCTTTGTATCAGATTGCAACCCCCCCCCAAAAAAAAAAAAACCATACAGTTACAAACTTGTTAAAAAGTAACAGTAAAGAAAGTAGGTGAACCACAACCATGACTATGACAGTGCAAATCATGCAATTCTGCCAAATACATGAATCTAGGCCAACTGATGAACTTCACTTCAGATTTTAATGATTTCCTTCATAACAACTTGCAAGTTCTTGATTTTCAAAATGTTTTGATCTTCAATCATAATATGCTTGCCCTTGAGTTTATTTTATCAATTCAATTTTGGCAGTCTCCCAACCACGCTTCCACATCTTATCAAAACAAAGCTAAATCCCCTGTACAAAGTTAAACAACCAAAACAGCACAAAGGAACTCTGAATGCAAACAATCAGTGCCCAAACCAAAAGGGAGATACTGCATCCTGATTGGACAAGGGTCGGTGGCCATCTTGGTTGTCAAGAAGGGCACAACTGGTGACCTGAATCAGGGAGACAAAACATCAATCAGTACTAGGTGCCAGAGAGGGCCAACTTGACCCAGAATTGGGGAGTAAATCCCTGTGAGCAAAGGTACCTGAAGAATGAGGCATGCGGCTGATGATGATGAGGTATATTTTTGTAGATCAATCAGGAGGCTTTACGAGAAGTAATACATCATCCCAACACTTCCAAGAACAGCTTAAAATACTACTTGCAAGGTGCAATTGTTAACAATTTTGTTACACCATTAAAAATTTTTTATGAAAGCCATGTTTAAGGGAAACTGGTGATTTTTTATTAAAACAAACTGCAGAAGTTTTGACTTGATGGGTGGTCCTGCAAGAATAGCTCATGAAAAATGAAACCTATTTGACCTATTTCACTTTCAGTTTAAAAGAATGCAATACCAGTGACTGAAAAATGCACCTCACAATTGCATCATATTCGTGCAGTACGGGCAAACGGAGCAAACATGATAAACCATTCACCATCCAATCGGTGCAAACCATGAATTGGTAATGTTTTGCAAACTAAGTTGTTTTTCTCTGTCACAGGTATTCCATGCATCATTACTCATTTGGATAATTCTTGCTTGTGAGGTCTAGCAAGCCTGGTTGTTATCAGAGATAAAAGCTCTGTTTGTTTCAGGTTTGTGACCCAAGGAGCTATTTTGGATTGTCAGGCATCTGATACCAAGACTTCTAGTTGTCATGCTGACCCACTTTCTGTAAGAAGGGTCATTTCAACTATGGAGGTTCAACCCTGTACCACAATTGGACTGTGGCCATGGTTTCTACATGTAGACTATAGTCAAGTCATTTCTTAGGTGCTCCATCTCCAAAGAGGCCGTGCTTGCGACCGACCAAAAGTTGCACCCGTGACAGTTTCCTAATGACATCAAATTTTCTCATTAACACGCCAGGTACTTTGCCATGTTCTTTACACAATTTTAATAAATAGTTGTCCAAAAGAGTGATACCACCAAACACGCACACACCAACAGTTTGTTCCAAGAATATAACAAACAGTGCTACAAGCATATTACAGGCACCGTACCAGTGTTCTCTGACGTGTCAATAATCTACCTCCATGTTTGTACATGGAGGTAAAAAAAATTTCATTGTGTGTGCTTGCATAGTACTCAAAACACAAATACCTTCAGCCATAATATCTTTTTGTGAAATGGCATGCCGCTGTTTGAGCCCCCATCACATCCAGCCAAAGGCAAGATTTTTTGGTGGGCGCTTTGACATTTTCAAAACATTTTCCTCTATACTTCAAAGCAAAAGCGATGTTACCAATGTACACATACAACAAAGCTTACCCTAAGCTCCTGGCTTTGAAAAATCAAAATGTTTTGTACATCCAGGCATGCTTGAATTCTTCACGAAAATGACCTGATCTTTACCATGTCAATAATGGCCAAGGAAGGGTGTGGCCACTGTTAATGGACCAAGCCCAAGGCGAGGTTCATTAACAGCAGCTCAGCATTGCGCGTGTACACTCACACAAGAGATACAGCATTTTATATGAGTATGTGAGCACTGGCTGTCGTCTAAAAACTTCCCTGCACATGCTTGACCCACATGTTTTTTTTATGTATTTAAGACCAATAGGCCAGTGGTCTTAAACAAAGTTTTAACTTCACCCATGTGATGGGCTCTCGAGCAATAGGAATAGTGAAACTGTTCGCATTTATGAATACAGGATTATATCATGGTGTATGCTTGTTTTGTTACTTGTGGCACCATGGGCGTAAATCCCAGGGGGGGGGGGGGGGGGGTGGGGGGGGGGGGGGTGATGGGGGATATATCCCCCCACTTTTTGGCCAGGAGGGGATGGCCCACAGAATCATCCCCCCAGATTTTCATGTACCATGAAAAAAAAGTAGGTGTATTTTGCGACACTAAATGCAAAACTTCAGATCATGTGAAAAATCATTTGTATTGCTGGCTGTGCGACCATGTTTAGAGCTGCATATGTGCATATGGTACATGTTTTTGAAGAGCGCCCGCAAGTTCTTGATAATCCTACACCCCCACCCCCTCCCCACCCCCGCACAATGTACATATTGTGCCACGTTCCTGTTTAAGACTAACTCCTGAGGGATACAACCATAAAAGTCCATGTGACTGCTGTGTGACTGCTGTGTGACTGCTGTCGTAATAAAATGGTTTCTTTTGGCAGTTTGATTTTATCCCTATAGTATGAGAATTCAAGAATGAGTTGTCAAAGAACTGTAACAAGAAAAGTAGACAGGAGCTTAATCAACAAATGAATGTGCATCGTGATCAATCGTTTAAAGCCAGTGTCTGCACATTTGCGAATCAATCATACATTTAATAAAATAACCTCAGTAATGAGTGAACGATGGCAGGGTATGAGGGGCTGGGAGGATTCAAATAGTTGAAAATGGGTCATGCAAGAATAATCAAATACTGATTATTATCAATACAGACATGTATGAGGTCGGCTTTCATTGACACGAACTCCTAAATCAAGTTGAGCGTGAGGCCATTCAAATCATGGATAATAATAACAACACGCCAACTATAGTCCCATACAATGCAAACATACGTGGGCAGCGTTGCCAAGGCTTAGTGGAGAACTCAGACCCAACATTTTTATCGTCCTTTTTTGCCCATTTTCAAACATATCAGTATTTGATCCTGGGGTCTTCGTTTATCTTTTGCAAAATCTGCAAAATATATAGACCCATGAAACTTTAAACGGGTACCTGTCATTGTTGGAAAGATAGTGAAATTAAAGGACTGAAAGGGCAGCAGGTTCACACCATCTTATCAGATGGAGAGAGGAGCAAAATATACCATGATTGATGTATTTCTGATCATTCAACTATAGTAAAATACAAAGTGCCTCTGAGATCTATTTTCTAACAGTAATGCTCGCAAGTGCCAAACGTAGTAATCCAAAGCACTTTGGGTTTTGCAGTGGACATTGCTATGACTACTTATAATCAGTGAATAATGTACATTGTAATTCCTTGATGATAATTAATCAACATCATCATCCCCTAATTTCTGAACATGTAATGTGTTCCAAATCAGTTAATTCCTTCTAATAACTAATGCAATCAACTCTCTTAATTTAGTGAGTTAGTGTTAAGCTGAATATTCTTTGTTTGTATGTGTTTATTAGTAACTGTGTGTTAAGTAACTGTGTATATGACGTCACACATGGGTGTGCAAATCACTTAATCTCAGGAAGATTTTAGTCTGGACTTTAAAATAGAATATTCTCTACAATAGAATATTCTCCGTTTTCTCTTTTACAAATCTGTATCAATGTTGTTAACTTTGTATCTACAATTCAGAGGTTTGAACATTTTGAAGCAATTTCTAAATTCAATAACTTGCAGCATTTGAAAATGCCTTTTTCAGGCAAAGACTTAATTGACAATTACCCCACTTACTTAAATTGTTCTCCACTTCCTATAGGCCTACTCAGAATATTCTCATCATTATGTATTTATTCAGCAAGAATTCTTCAAGAAATTTTTGCAGCCTTATCCCCTTATGTCAGTCTGTATTAGCTCAATACAAAGAGCTTTAATTATTTGCCAGCCCTCAATTGCCTTTTGTGGATGCGAATTGGATAATCTGCCCTTAAACTTCTACTGATAACCTACTACTTTTAGTGTCAAAGTACAAGGCAATGTACATGCCAGTCTATCTGGATGATTGACAGTAATTTTCACAATATTGTGCTTGGGTTGTGCCAATATGATTTCATGAACTATTCTGAAAAAGATGCAATGGTAGGATATTGGAATCTAAATCGACCAGTCAGTGAGACTTGAGAGTTTTTCAAAACTTAAAATCATGACAAAGGCTTAAATGACCGTAATGGTTCATTCTTGATTCATTTGTCTCATTTAGGCCCTGTGTCTTATGCTCAAATCACCATGAATAAACTGACTGATACTATCCATCTGAATAATTCTTTAGCGTTTTGTTCAACTGAAGACTGTCATTTTAGTCAAGAATAACAACACATTCATCAGACGATGTGTGGGAGTCAAACACCTGAACCCATTTTCCTGACAAATATATTCTTTGAGGTCCAAGCTCCTCTGCCACATTCATGGTAACCCCGGAGTGCTACTTGTCAAATCACTGGAATGAATAGAGCATCTTTCTTTCATGAAAAAGGATTTTATCTGCAGTTCAGAAGATGAACCCAGAACTCATGACTGCAAAGAGGTACTTGGAAAGGAAAGGGTGTCTGTTTTATGGACTGACTACAGCAATGGATCCAGACAAACATGGTACAAGAGGGGGGCGGGTTGAAGAAGCTCAAAAAACGGTTATCCAGTCCATCTTATGTTTGCCCTTTGAATGGCCTTTTTTTTTAATTGGGACTTGAACTCCCCACATATTGTCCAGCTTCCAATGTTTTATCAATAACTGCCCCACCCCTGAGAAGGAAACAAAATTGTTTAATGTGTCCTGTATTTAGGGGTCTAATTGAATTGCACTTGGTTCCAGAGAATAAGGTGTCTGGACTAGCTCCAATGCCATACATATTTTGTATGCATCAAAAATACTGTCTGTATGTCGTCTGTCTGGCTGACAATGACACGTTGATGTTTGAATGTTTGAGTCAATTTCTTCATTGTTCAGAGTGAAGTTACAGAGTTGTTTACAATCCAAAACTTTTTTAGATTGTAAATTGTGCTCAGTTCTTTTTAGCTTGAATTTCCTGGTAGAATGAAGCAGAGAAGGAATGGAATTGAGAAGGTATATACATGTGATTTGGGGCTTTGGATGTTAGAGAGTACAAACAGAGAGACGTTTGCAGATACACCACATAAAGTGAATAACTCTGCAACAACAAAAGAGAGTCAAGTATGGCTCTGAGAAGAACAGAGGTATTAACTCGACGTTTCAGTCATTATGCTCTGAACATCATCAGGAGATGACATATATATGTTTTACTTCAAGTTTTGAGAACAGGTCAGGTGATTTTGATGGTTGTTTTCTGTGTTATAATGTCTGCTTATGGCAACTTTGAATGTATACCTGAAAATCACCCTTCTATGAAATTAAAGTTCATGCATTTTTTATTATGCCATTAAAACCAGCTATTCCACATACTTGAGTACTAACAGCTAGATGGCCTTTTCATTATTTAACATTACTTGAACTTGGCTTATCAATCCCAAACAAATATTTATACTATGCAGAGGGGACCTGGATGGAAATTTTGTGCAAATTATCAAATTCCAGGTTCCTGCATGTGGTGAGACAAAAGTTGTAATCTGGAAGATCTATCAGTTGAAAGACAAGTTGAATATGAACTGCATTTTCAGCATGACTGGACAATGATAGTCAATTTGATTGATACTTTGAATTTGAGACAGACTGAAGTGTTGTTGAGTCAATAGTTTCTTTTTCTATTGCCTAAAAGTTGAACATATTGATAGCTTAAAAATATACAGAATTTAGTGTTAAGTAGTTTAGAAACCTATTATCAGATGGCAGAATCCAGGGAAGTGAGTGAACTAAATACTTACACCTTAAACACACAACAAATAGCAATAGTGATGATTTGAATTTTTTTTAAATCACAGCAGAACGTCTGTTGAAACATATAACAATGAAGCTTGTTTAAAGATGTACTGTCTGTGCTTTTTTGAGTTTCACCCAGAAAAAAATAATTATTTTTTTCAATTGCTATTTTTCTAGCAATACAAAAGAAATACTCTGCCCATGTTTATTTATCCCATAATTATTTTACAAATTTCAAATTATTTGCGGCTCGACAATAATTCAGTTCCCGTAGGGCAGATCTTTTTGTGCGGTAGAGGCAAAAAAGCAACCCAGAAAATAAACATTTTTAAGGTGGGTTGCAAACTCCCAACATAGAAAAAGGTTGGTTTTTTTGGTTAAAATAAGATATACAATTTAAACAAATTTCAGAAGAATTTTTTTTTGAAGAGCACTGACAGTACATCTTTAATACAACATAAAGACACATAATTATAAATGAAAAACAATAGCCATATTTTTCATTACTAAGTAATTTTAAACAAATATTACAGTATCAATGATTACAAGGTTCAACATTCAACTTGATTTTTAATTATCACTATTTTCTTTACAAATGAGAGATGTATCCAGGCAGTTTTATCAGAACATTTCTGAAAAAAACACCCTTTACGAATCCTCCTTAAAAAAAAAAAAACATATAAAAAGAATGTATATTAAAGAGGAAAACAATCACCAAATTCCATATTTTGATATTTGATAAAATCATGTTAACATTTTCATAACTTTTGCTATGTTTGACAAAGACAAGGACCGCAAAACAAAATGTCTAACAATAAAAGCACACATAACAAGAGTTATATTATGGAGTTGTCTAACTTGGACTTTTTTCTCGACTTTCGTCAAGTAGTCTTGCCAAACTTCTTTGTTGATGAGCTTGAAACTATTAACCTCAGTAAAACTTGCATCTTGAATCATGTGAATTCTTTTAGTATCTTGAAACTCAGTACGGAATTCAATAAGGCTAATGTCCAGAAATTGGGGAAAAAATCGGGCTGAGGGTGGTCTAATGTGCATGGCGCAGCTTGAACAAATCTTTATAAATCCCCTGGGAGAATTTGTTTGAAGTTGACAAATTATGATTCAGCATTATTATTTCACATACCCAACTTTATGTTTGTCAGAAAATTTTATTATTTTTTGGTCGACATCTTATAAGAGCTCACTGTGCACTTCAACATAAAATCGGAAATCATGTTGAAATAACGTTTTACTCGTAACTTGAAATGGGTCAGGCAAAATGCTTTATACATGAAACAGAACTTTTGGAAACCAAAGGTATATCTGTAAATCATCAATGTGGGTTTTTCAGAGGGAACAGGTCAAGCTCAAACCGTTCTTGTTGGCTTGCTCAGCATGGCCAGGGAACTGGAGGTGACATTATGATGAAGTGTCTCTTGTTGGCAATGCTTTTTGTTCCCATTCATACCTTCTCCCCAGTCATCTCACCCACTGTGGGATATATTTGGCCTGGGTGACCCATTGCTATATGTGCAGACAAAAGTACTGGCAAACTGCTTCTCCCATGACAGCTTGCTGGCAAATGATGGAAGACGTTTATTACATATATGCTTACAGAGTAAATCTAAAGCAATCCTGAATAACTCTCTCTCTCTGAATGGATGATTAATTATAAAACAAAATTTCTTCCAAATGCACGCACTTTGAAACTTTGTGGAGATCCACCCTGAGGCCTGAAGGTCTTTGTGTACTGTCCACAATTTAACCATGAAAAGAATTCGAACTGGATCAAAATCTCTGCCACTTTCAAGGCTACATGTCAAAATCAAAGCCTTTAGTGCCACATTATGTATTATAAATCTGTTACTTGATCCCTTTTGCTTTATCCAATGTTTCCCTTGAATTTAACTTGCTCAGAGGTATGATGAATGTGAAATGCAGTGAATAAAAATGACTTTATATCTAGTGTTAAGCACTTGTTTAGTTACAAACATGAGGTGTTCAGGATTGGTTATTTGATATACCTCTTCACATTAAATCTTGATGATGCTATTGTTGCAGAGAGTTTTTGTCCAGAAATCAAATGTAAATAAACATGAAAAGACAAACCTAATCAGAGTTTCAGATTATAGCCCTCCTCCAGTCTTTCCAAAGGCAGACAACTTCAAAGAAAAGTTGTAGATCCTTAAAGATACTGTCTGTGCTCTTTTCGAGTTTCACACCAAAAAATACATTCTTTTTTCCGTGGCTATTTTTCTTGCAATGCAAAAGTGATTCGCTTTTAAATGAGACATTGAATGAAAAACCCACACATGTTTAGTTATCAAATTATTACTTCGCAAATTTTGAATTATTTGCGGCCCAACAATAATTCAGTTCCTGCAGGTCAGAGCATTTTGTGTGGTACAAGCGCGAAATCTATGCAGAATATAAGCCGTTTTAGGAGGTTTGCAGACTCCCAAATTAGACCAAACTAATTTTTTTGTAAATAATACAAAGCACTTATAATTATAAGGCACACAGAATCTGATTACAGAAAACCATTCAAAGGTGCCGGTCAAAGAAAAGTCACTATATGTGATTAAAGAAAGAATGAAAGATGGGGCTTAAGACTCATCTTTGAAAATTGGTTATGAAGACAAAAAATCAAATTTGTTGAAGAGCATGAACAGTACATCTTGAAGCAAATTCAGATCATGATATCCCAGTGACCAGTTTTCCTGGCAAAATGTCAAATGCGGATACGTATACTCCATCCCACAGACTTTGCAAAAAGCTACACAATAAGTAGGAGCGGATCCAGAATTTTTTGCAGGGGGGGTCAGGCCCCACAGATGTTTATTTCTTACTGGTAAAAGCACAAAGATGTAGGCGTCAGGGCCAATAGATTTGTTATTTTTTACCTGTAAAAAAAAAATGACAGGGGGGTCAAGCCCTACAGATTTTTAAAAATGTACCGTCCACGCTCGCAAGTAAAATAGATATTTTCCTGCTAATTAATTATCAAAGAAAATTACTTTTTTTAACGAAATACAAATGCACTTCACTCTGGAAATATCTTCAGTTCTCCACAAGAAGCGTTTCTATCAAGAGCTACTTCATTTTGGGGGGCCTACAAAATAAACATTAGTCTGACTTTACTATGCGTCTGGTGACCACTGCAGCCCTTGAAAGGAAAAGCCAGTTCTAGTATTTAAGAAACGTTACCAGACTACAAAGTTACATCCATCTAAATTATCTTGCAAAGAAAACAAATTGCCCCAAAACTACGAACCCAGTGGTAGTTTAATGCCCTTTTCTATCTCCGGAGAAGATAAAAAAGTTCAGATTTTTTCTGATGAATATGTCTTTTCTTCTGCTATTGATATTCTCACATTTCTGTGGGTTGGAGGATAAATATTTCACAGCTTTCCAACGATTTTCCTTGTTTTTCTATGGTCACAGACCGCGGGGTGAGTTTGTGTATACTTTTGCGATTGTAATGCGGACGTACGTGAACCCACATTAGGTGCTCACTAAACTCGGCTGAATTACTTGAGGCCCAACAATAAATCCAAATTTTCAAATTAATTATTCGATAAGTAAACGTTAGTAGATTTTTTCGTTTAATGTCTCATGTAAAAGTGAGTAACTTTTGTATTGCTAGACAAATAGCAATTGAAAAAAAAATTCCTTGTTCAGGGTAAAACTCAAAATTAGCACAGACAGTATATATTTATTTTATGACCTGTAAAAGGAAAAAGAAACGGAAAGGTAATGGGGGCAACCCCCCCCCCCCAGATCCGCCCATGATAGGGAAGCAAACTTTATCATGTGTACATGTGCAGGCCTACATATGACATATATACATGTACGTGTAGGATTCCCAGTTGCTACACAGTACTAGTGACAAATTTCAGAGTGCAGTTTAGTTCCCTGCCATAATTGTTGCAGTTAAAAGTGCATGGTCTATGCATGAAGTATGCCCGTTTATTTCTTATCATACTCTTCCACGGAAGAAGGGTCATAGTTGAGCACGATCAGGCCAGAAGGCAACCTGTTGTCTGGGGATTACCACTGAAGACAGATCAGCATGCAAGGAGCTAGCCCACCAGCTGAAAGTGGTTGCTTGCTGGTTTGAATGATGAATAATACCCAAAGTGCTAGATTTTCCTCACCACAGATCTGTCTGCTTTGGAGGGGTAAGTCAAGGTATGGCTTGTCTATGATATGCAGTGCAAAGTACCCATTGTATTCGTTTAGTACCCATCATAAATCCCCATGTTTTTGATGCAGTAGAAAAGTTATTCTGCCTCCATCCATCCTACATGTTTTGAATGTTGTAAATCTGACATCAATTTTTTTAGAAAACCATTAGTTACGAACATAATATCAAAATTGATTTAAACCGAGTTACAATCACCTTTCAAACACTGTCTGATTTTTTTTCTTAAAATCTTAATTGATATCGCTGTTTTTATAAAAAATTAATTGTGATCATGTCAAGATGTATACTGAGCTGAGCATCTGTATAAGCATTGAATTTCGCGAAGTGTATTATGACAGACAGGAACAGCCCTCCGGCCAAAACAAACATACTGGGTTTCTGGCTGGGCAAAAAAATGATGCCAAGTTTGCCTGGTTCAAATCACAGCATGATGGCTCAGTCATGCATCCTACATTTCTATGCCCAGAACCTGTCAAACTATTCTCATGGGTTCAGCCTTTAGATGGAGGGAACCATTTTGTGAGGGCAGAGAATAATTAGTCATTTTGTTAAAGCCATTTTCAGACTTACCTGGATTTAAAATTAAGATCTTTGAAGTTTGAAACACTTACTAAATATTCTTTGATGCATTGGAAATAGTTAATCTTTTTATAAAATGACACCTGCATTAATGTTTGTTTTGGAACCCATTCATAAGTATCTCTAATTTAGTGATTGCTCTAACTGTACACTAGAAATGCAGTTGTAAAGGGTGCGTCTTGGGAAATGGGGAGGTCATAGAAGATAGCAATTTAGCTATGCCGCATTATACATACTCAAATGAAAGGTGGAACTTAGTTCTGGTATGCTAGGTCAAAAATGCAAGAATGCAAAATAAAAAGATAAAACCATAATGAAAACGCATCAAAATGTGATTTCATTTTAGAACTAGAGACATCCTTTTCCCTCCTCCATTCTTTGATAGTACCTGTAGAAAGGCTAGAGAATGTAAGTACTGAGTATTATAAAAAAAGGGTCCTTTTTATATTTCTTGGTAGTCAAGTATCTCAAGAAGTTCCAAGTTTATTGTCAGGAGACTCGACCCCACATCCCAATTGTTTTTCTTCTTCTTTTTAGCCAAAAATTTGTTTGAATGTTTATTAATGTTGGTTTTTATATCTAATAAATTGTGTTATTTAGTTTCTTGAAGAGAGATGCCAAATGAGCAAAATGTCACCACTGACCCGGATATTTCTAGTGTCTCCTTTCATTCAGTGCTTCAGCTACTTCAACCTACTGATGCCCCCTCCTGTCCCTTCATTTCTCACCTCCTGGCCTACGCCTCTCAATCAAACTGGCTACAGAAGGCTGGTATGGTGCCTCACAGAATCCATCATTCTGCCAACATTAGGCTCTCCCCCCCAAAAAAAAATGCTTCCAGGCACTAATTTCTTAAGCTACCGTGTAGGTTTTCTCCACATACTCATGCAGCCATTATGTGTATGATGAATGGCTCATCAACACTCTATTCTTCTGCATGATGGAGTTTAAATGGGTCAGTATTTATTTTGGAACCAGTTTGCTGATCCATGCCCCAGACATATTCAGTCATGAAATTATGTTCCACGCAGCTGATTGAAATTCACATCAGCGACCTGTGCATATGCTTTGCATCTAAGTATGTTCACCACAGAGTACAAAATCTCAGAAGCAAATGATTGACATGAAATCAGAATCTGTCTAATCAGCAGGAACTGTAGAAATATATACATGCTTTTTTTCCCAGCTAAATAAAAAGCACTGCAACTTGGATGCATCAGAGGTTTCTCTAAGTACATGTACTTGTTTTTGGTAAAAGGTCCATGGTTTATCATGGCATACGCAAACTACTACTGTAGAAGCTCATCTCTTTCTGTATTCAGTGATCAAGTTTCTAATCACATTAAATTTAGCTAAGTCTGACGAAATACAAAAGTAACATCAGGTTTCAACTTTGTCCATAGCAAACTCTAAAACTCAAGTTCCCCAACAAACACTGAGCTGGGATTTTGAGTTACCCAAACACAGAGACTCAGAGCATGACGCCCATAGGAGTCTTATGTATTTCCTATGTTGAAGTCCTCCATTATTTCAGCCACAAATGTACTCTAAACCTACAGTAGCTTTTGCATCCACCACAGAAATGCTGGCAATGCACTTACAACCACAGCACAGGCTCATTACAATTCTTCCTTTCTACTAAGAACTCAAAAGATTCTAAAAAGAAAAATCGGCCACAAAGCCTCATAATAAAGAAACCCATGTTGCATGAAGTGGTCTTTACTGAAGAGACCTTGGGGATTACATGAATGCACTTCAGATCTAGAGTAAACTTTTTCCTTGATTACACATGCTCACAGGAAAAAAATCAGTTTACATATGTAAGATGTAAATATAGTTCCAATATTATAGAATGACAATGAAATCAGTAAGCAAGTTATAGAATGTATGAAACTAGAAAGTAGAACCCTGGCAATTGATTTGAGTATGCTACCTGGGAGACATTTGCCAAATGTAAAACTTCAACTTGAGGGACAAAAACTATACTGGCAATTAAATCTTGGGGCAGTCTATAAGGCCAAGACTAGGGCATGTGTACTTTTTGCTTATAAACGAAACAATTGGGAGACATTGTCGAGTGCAAACTGGAAATATTTCATGCTTTGCAAATTGTGTGTGTATTTTGCAAACTGTGCAATATTATAGTGCATTTTTCAAATGCATGTTCAATCAACAAAATGATTTTGATGCTCAGGGCAGAGCTGGGCACCCAAAATAGAACATTTGCATGTTAAAGCAAGACAGTTGCTGGCCAAGGTCTCGATTTGATTCAGATTACTATTGATAAGCACTGTGATTTAGTTCTACTAATAAGAGCATCTTCAAATGCCGATTATTATTATAATAAGAATTTGGTTTTCAAAACAGTGGTTAGCCTTTTTGCAGTGTTGTAATCCAGTCACTTTTTAGTCATTTGGCAAATCATTGTTTTCTCCAAGGCAGTCACGCACAAGTCACATTTCCGTGAAAATACAAATCATGTTTGTTCAATTCAAATTCACATGAAGTTTGATTATACATATTAGTGTGAGCAAATACTAATGGATATTTTTTTTAATGACTTGAAAAATGACTCAAGTCATTTTCTTGAAATTTTTTTGAAATATCCATAAATAATTACTCATACAATATGTTGACATATTCAAACTTCTTGTGAGTTTGAGTAGAGTAAAATTACTTGTAATGTCAACAAAAATTAATTGTAAATGACTTGAAAACGGCACGATTGCAACACTGCCTTTTTGTCTTCACAGCAAAAGGCATACAGATGTACACCCCTTCTCTTTATGGATAAAGCAGCATTACACAAACAAAATTCCTTGCTGAAAAAAATTACACTTGTATAAAGTTTCTTCACCATAAAGGCAAATCAAATTCATCAGAAAAATATAAATCCTCGAAGAAGTGAAAAAAAAACCCAGTACTTAATTTTATTATATTATTCTTTATAAAGCATGCATATCCCCATTATCTCTATGATTAGATGTTGTTCAAGTGTGTTATTAAACCTTCTGCAATAAATAAATTTCATTATAAAACATATAACTACACCTGTTACATTTTTAGTTTATATGCACAGTATTTTAATTTTATTTTTGGATACGGTATGTACTGCAACAAATCCACTGTTCATGAGTACTATTCACTGATTTCCCCAAAAAATGGACTTGTACTCAATATGCTGCTTCATAAAGATGACAAATACTCTGCCTCTTTGCCCTCGTGACACTTCTTTCCTTGAAATGGAGGGTCCCTAATGAATTGATAATAAACCCAATACTCTTGTAGGTGCACTTCATAATGCAACCAAACTATGGTCATTTACTTCAGTCAGCATCAAATGACAGCAAATCAAAACACTATTTGTTTCTCCACCACAGGGCCCTGTAAATACTCAATTGGCAGGTTTGTTCGTAGGTTGTGAAACCATGCGGCACATGGTTAAACACTGGAGTATTTGTCAAAAAAAGTGTAGCTTTGGTGGTTTGAGAATGCTCAAGATCATTTAAAATATGTCCATGTTTTTGTGTAGTGTGATCCAATCCTGGAAGCCCACTACAGGTTGACAAAGCTGAAAAGGGGGAGGAGACACATACCTGTGCAAGGGGGAGGGGGACAGACATGTCTGACAAAAACATGTCAACAATATCAGAGTTTTATCTATTAAGTTTTGGGAAGTAGATGAAAGTGGAGTGGACAGTAAAATTGTGCTGCTATTTTCATTTTCACCCAAAGGTACATAAGAAATAGAGAGCAAATGAGAAAGCAAACTTGCAATTTATTTAATAATACATAATTTACCCATTTTTCAAATTTGCAATTTGTTACAAAATATATAGTTCTCATATGCTTCCATATAAGAGAATCCGGATGTAAATGCCGGCTGGGGATGGGGAGGATATATCCCCCCCCCCCCATTTTTGGCCAGGGGATGGACCATAGGATCATCCTCCCCAGAATTTTCTGTACCATTTCATATTTCAGGAAAAAATTTTTTTGGATTACCTCTTGGGGGGATTTTAAAAAAGACATTTTGATCCCCCCCCCCCCCCCCCCCCACACACACACACACACACACACCACAGATTTGGACATAGATTTATGCCACTGAGTCTATCATTTCCTGAAAAAAAACGAAAAAAAAAAACAATGTGGGGTTGACTCGACTTCAAAATTAAACCAGCACAATGCTCCATCCAGCCAGGTTAGTGAAGGTGAAAACAACAGGAAACACTTGAAAAATACACTTCTCAGATTTCCACACCTATGTTACAAGTACAAAATATGTGGGAGGGAAAACAATTCCATATTTTCGGAACTGTTTGCTATGATTGTCTGTAGACTTTCCTCTTCCACTTGTTTCACTAGTTGTTAAATCAAATTCATAAATACCTGAAAGCTTCACTATTCCTATTGGTTGAGAGCCTTGCATGTATGTATGTGTACTGAATTAGTATAGAGGACAGAAGAACAAAGGAATAACAAGAATGAAATCTTTCTCGGGAGTCAATCTTTTGTTGAAAACGGTCCTCGAACGTACGAATGTCTATGGGAGAATGTTAAAGTATAGGAACAATAGAAAAGACAAAGCCTTGTCCTCAGTCAGTATGTAAAACAGGACTGTGTGTACACATGGGACAGGCAAGCTGCGGAATGCCTTCGTGCACATCTTGCATGCAGGCACACATCTTGAACTGTACAAACTGAAGAAAAAAGTGAGGTGACATGGTAAAGATCGAGTCATCACAATTTCGTCCCCTTATTGAAGTGTATCCCTTTGCATATTAAAATTTATAGTTTATTAAATTTGGTGAACTTTTGGTTAATTGTGAAATTTGTATA
>JAULKO010000177.1:3607985-3619685 GCA_032356045.1 Mediaster aequalis | reverse complement strand
TGCATTTCCGCAATACCTTGTTTTATTTCAAATAAACTGTTGCTTTAAAGATGCACTGTCTGTGCTCTTCAAAAAAATGATTTGTTTTTTCTTCTTCTAACAAATGTTCAAACTGTATGTTTTATTTTAATGAAAAAAAAAGAGCTACTTTTTTCTATTTTGGGTGTCTGCAACCCTAAAAAAAAGCCTTATTTATGGGTTGCTTTCACGCCTCTTATGCAAAAAACATTTGCCCTGCGCAGTGGCATAAATCTGTGTCCCAAAGTGGGGCAGGATGATCAAGTATTTTCCCCAAAAAAATCACAACCCGAAAGTGACCCCCCCAATATTTTGCCCCAGAAAAGGGTGGGGGGGGGGGGGGTGTGGTATGGGGGCAGGATTTTCAAGAACCCGAGGGCGCTCTTCAAAAAGGTATGCCATATGTGCATATACGCACCTGTAAACATGGCCACACATCAGCAAACGATACTGATTTTTCGTATGCTTTTAAGTTTTTCATTTCGTGAAAGATTTGCCTTTCCCGTGGGAAAGGCAAATCTGGGGGGGGGGTGATTCTATGGGCCATCCCCCCCCCCCAAGCAAAAAGTTTGGGGGGGATATATCCCCCTCATCCCCCCGGGATTTCCGCCCATGGCCTTGCGGGAACTGAATTACTGCCGCAAATAATTCAAAATTTGTAAAGTAATTATTTCCGATAGCTAAACGTGGGCAGCTTTTTTGTTTGATGTCTCATTTAAAAGTGAGTAACTATTTGTATTGTTAGTAAAATAGTAATTGAAAAATATCTTTTTGGAGGTGAAACATCACGGACATTACATCTTAAATATAAAATAAATTCCCTTCCAATAGTCCAAGAAAATGTTTGTTTCCACCACCCACTCAGTGCTATGATTCATTCAGTATCATAATGCATGTATCTGAAGGTCAGATACCATGAAGCACACATGATCAAGCAACCGCAGATGGAAAGATATTGTGCACAACACTGGGAAACAAAGGCATCAGTTGATATGCTGCAGAGAAAAATCATAGGTTCAAAAGAGTATAAAATCATTGATGTATGCAGTCCCACAGAGTAAATTCAAATACATGTACATGCACTAATGAACTAGTAATGGCTGAGAGTAAACTTCCCACAAGAACAGATCATTTCACAAGTTTGTGATGAAATACCAAACACTGTTAACATTGTACTTTTCCCTCCATGACAAATGAAATCTCACTTGACACTTTTACTTGAAAAAAATGGTACAAGAAGCTGCCAAGGTCATTGCAAAACACTAGTGCCCACTTTGAAATATCTTAGGCCTGTTCCTAAAAAAAACAAAAACCCAAAACCTAAATCTTGACAGTCTGATGACCTCTCTGTCAATGTCCTCCATATAAACAGCCAGCCCCAGTGTTTGTGCCAAAAAATGAGTCTTGCGATTTCTCTGAAGTGACCAGCCAGTTGTTGAAATGTGCATTGACAAGAGTGTGTTTCTCACATGTCCTCTCTACCACAGTGATGTATTTAGAAAACACATAATGCACTTGGGAGATAAATGCCTAGGCCCTGTGGTTTTGACACATTTACAAATTGTTGTCCCAAGAGGTCCTTACAGTTTCAGCCAGGAATAGCCATTCTTAAAAAAAACAAAAAAACCAAGTAGACCTGCATTATCTTTAAAGAGTGACTAAATAGATGTTGACCATAGACAAAAAGTTCAATATTTCATCTGGGATAATATTTCATATCTTCAAGGACTAACTGTCATGAAGGAGAAAGACTTATTATAGCAATTTGATTGCTTAAAAGTTGTTTTTTTTTAAATATAATTCTTATCGAATACATGTGTTTGGACCTTCCATATATGCTCTTATTTTCATATTTTTGGTATGGTTTCAATTTATAGACTATAATCTTGTTTTATGGTTTAAGTGGTTGTTATTGTCAACCCCTTTTGTTTTCTTTAAAAGAGTTGTGAACAGAAGTAGTTCTGGAATGACATCTTAAACGATAGTACATGTATCTGAAAAGTACCTTGCTTCCTTGATGGAGGTGGGGGGGGGACAACAGATGATTAAATGACAAATTATGCCTTCCTAACATTTATCACCCTAGTTTGCAAAAATGCCATGAAATAGGTTCTAATGGAGACCTTTCACAGCACACACTAAGCTGGCCAACTTCCAAAGGGAAAACTAGCTTTGGTGCCAGCGAACTGACCACAGGTCATTTGTGGTCCATGTTCTCACTCCCTCACTCTTCCACAACACCTGTTCGCATATCTGCGAGTAAATAAACCTCAACAAGTGTTTATATTTTCTCTGCTCTAAATCTCTGGACTTCAAAGGAGGGAGATGTCATGGTGCTTAGTCCTTGCTCTAGGTGATGTGAAAGGGCCGGCCTATTGCAGGAGTTCGTCTCAATCAAGTGTATAAATATCAGCCAAATTTAGGCACCCTGATGTCACAGCACATCGGAACTATGGTCTTGGGTGATGATGGGCTGGCTTTCACATAAAATGTTGTGTTTTGGAATACCTAGGATTACAATCCTTAATATAAGTTTTCCTGGCCAATTTCATCAAAATCCCGTTCAATTTAACATGAGGCCCATTCAAATTCATTTTAAAATGAATGCTTCCTTATATCAGCATTCAAACATCAAAAAGAGTCGTTTGACTTTGTTATTTGAGCAGTCTTTCAATAAATAAGTTCATTCAAATTAAAATATTCATTTCGTTCTTTCAAATTCATTGAAGGCCTTAGAAAGAGGTTGATCGATAATTCAATTTAATCAATTGGCAAACATTTTTCACATGTTTGCATTCACATTCGTTTCTGTGGTATGTGCTTTCCGTTTCGTATTTGCCTACATAAAAGTGGATTTTCCAAGGAATGATGCACAGGGAAAGAAAAACAAAAACGTTAACCCTGCCTTTGTCTCTACAAACCTTTGTTAACGTTTCGTTTGAACCGGTCCAAACAATTATAAATAAAAATAAAGAACAATAAACTGCACCTGTACACACAATCACAAAACACATTCGCAAACAACTACACATTTTCATTTTTCCTTTTTAAAGACATAAGAACACAGTGTGGATACTTTTCAGTAAAAATTAAAAATCTTGGCTGAAAATCAGTTACCTGCAATATAGCCCCCCCTCCTATTTGGCTCCAGATAAGACATACATGTAGATGAAAAATCACATGTAACATTTCAATAGGAAGTAAAAAATGAAACCTCGTAGTTAAAAATGAACATATTACAAGCAAAAAACAAAATCTTGCCTTCATGTTCATATTACTCAATTTCAGACAGGCGTAAACACAAATAACAGAATAATGATACAGATGAATTAGTCAAATTAAGACAATGATTATGGAACAAGAAATATGAATATCATATAGAACAACTTGCAGTGAAAGAAAGATGGCAATACCTACTCAAATAAGCCATATCACATCTAAATTGAACACTTAAAGTTTGAAATAGATTGACAATAAACAAAAAAGAAAAAACAACACAGACAAAAAATCCTGTGTGCTTCGATGACACTTAATTTGACTGCACCAACTGGAAAAAGACAGCAGAAATTAAATTTAAGGATGGTGAAAATGTAGTCTTGAATTCCTATAAACGAAATGGAATGACTTAAACAAACCTGAATGGTAAAACCAAAATCATGTGTGCACGAAAGGGAAATTGAATGTGATAATAGGGAAACAGAAACCCCATTGAACAAAATCAAAAAATCTGCATCAATTTGAAAGCGTGTTGATGAAAGTGAACAATTTTTTGCTGAAATTGGCCGTGAAAACCTATACTTTATACAGTTGAGTTCCTTGGAGAAGTCTGATATCACCCCCCCCCCCAGGTTCATCCATAATTTGCTAAAGGGAAATATAAAGTTGGATTGGGGCGAGGAGTTACAATATGGGCTGTTTTGAAATAAAAAAGTTTCATTGTGTGGTTTCTGCAAGCTAACCCCCCAAATAAACAGGACTTTTATGACTGGATCCTACGAAATGAATCTTAAGGACATTTTTGACTTGTCAATTTTGTGCATGCATTAGAAAGAGTATACTGAACCCAAGGCTTCACTTTGATATATATCACTCAGTTTTATATCTTGAGGAATATGGACATTATGTGGATGAAAACTTTGAAAGTTCCAATTGAGTTTTATTGTGTAAGTCATGTTAAAGGCCTTTAACTCAAAAGTAGCTCTGGCAACTTGTGACTCATTTTGTCACAAGTGAGTGTCAAAAACCGCATCAAATCCAAATATCAAAGACCAGATGTCCTGCAGTGATTATTCATAAACTGCATCCGTGATAGCCTATACATACTGCATGCAAGGGATAGACACATTTGTGCAAACTAAAATTTCTTCAAAACACGTACATGTATGCATTATTTATCAAGTGTCTGGATCCCCATAGTCAGTTTCTCACATTATGATGTGTTCAATCATTCATAGCCTTATCATTGTGTAAAAATGGCACTGGGTTGCAGGGCATTGGTTTGTCTCAAGGCCATTAGTATGAACTCTTGCCAAGATTCTCGTGTTTTGAACAAAACAAGTTTAATGGTTTGGGTTGGGGGGGGGAGGGTTGGCAAGTTCACCAGCTTAATCATCTGGTGTTTTCATGAGGAGGTCACGATGAGTGATCATGGACAATCATTCAGGCTGCAGTTTTAAGAACCCTGCAAGCACTGAAACAAGGCAACAAAATTTCCCCAACAAAAAAGATTGACTTTTTATAATACAAGGCCAAGAAAAAAAATCATGTTTAGCGTTCCCGCCCACTTCCTTTTTGGAGGGCGAATACTTCCCCCCCTTCTTTTCTAACAAAAATCCTTTAAAAATGCTAATGAAACAGAGGAAATTTCCCCCCCCCCCTCCAATGCGTGTTCTGAATCAATTCCGTGGACTCCACTGCCAGCGGAAGCCATCATGAAAAAAAGGGGGTATCCATCTTGGAAAATACAACCTGGCAGGATCTAAAAATAGCAGTTAAAAAACAGCCTCCTCTTTCCTTTTTGAAAAAAAACATGACACATTTTGCCTAAAAACCACTTGGTTAAAATTTTGCTGTTGACAATATTTTGATGACGAGTATGTATCCAATGTTTATTTGTAGATTACTGACCTTCATGAAAAATGAGAATGATTAAACGAGGCACTTACACATCATGTGTTCAGGTTCAGGATTACATTTTGGGAGGGGGAGGTCCGTACTGGGGGGGGGGGGGGGGGAGGTGGCGATCTTTTCTTTTTCTTTTCTTTTTAAAGTCACTTCTCAGAATTTTCGGGCCTCCCAAAAAATAAGAAAAGTTGGGGGTGCCAAACTCTAGGGGTGCTAAAATTACAAAAGGGGCATCCATGGCTCGATTTTAGGGGGTAGCTGCACACCCCCCTTAAATCCACCACTGGGTAACTTTAAATAGCTAGTACAAGATATATCAGGCTACTTCTGTTTAAACACAATATTTCCCTTCTCACCTGAGCTTCTGTGTTTTCAGTAGTAGTTGGTAAGGTTTGTGTTCCTGAACATTCCTGAAATACAACGTAATTAAATGCCACTTGGAAGTTTTGAGTTTCTATAGATTCATGTGACAGATCTAGGGGTGCATGTAAAAGGTTGGTAAAAATTCTAGAAAGAACAGAACCATGTAAAATCACCAAGCATTGCCAGGCATGTCAGAAGCTCTCAAAAAGTGCTGGCACCAATGGGTTAGAATGGAAATTTGTCCAGAAAATAAAACTTTTCCACAACGAATGCATTATAATTTTTACATGGGTTGGCAAAAAAAGTAAGGACGGGCAAGTTCCCCCCCCCCTCCGTGAAGGTCATTATGTAGTTCATGAATTTTCAAGATTTTTTCCATGTTCAGGTTGACTTGCGTTATGTAACAAACATATATCCTTGTTCATGCTATCTGCTACCAAATTTGGTTCTTATGTGTACCAATACAACCATGACTCATCAAGTCATTTGGCATTGAGAACAAAATTGTATTTGTTGGACTGTGACCAGTTGTTTTCATTGGTTGATCCTTCCACACTGTGGTGACATGACTATTATGGCAATAGAAAACGAATTACAAGTGAATGTACACTTTTTATACATAACATGTAGTTATGGACAATTGATGTTTGCAACAAAAGAATATTATACTTTTAGTAACACATGTGAAGTATTTCACCACATAAAACAGGCTCTTTCATTATACTGCCTGCCAGTCTGAAAAAGGAACAATATTAAAAACCTAGCGGCATCACATCATGAGCGAGTCTAGGTTGATGTTGCCGCTGTTTTCGGGATTTTTCTACAAGAGAATTCTTCAAAGGGAAGCGCTCCGTGCTGTTTGTCAGGATTTAGCTAGGGAGCTCTGGATGGAGGGAGTTGTGGCCCTGGGCAAAGAGGGTTGGTTTCTCAGCCAGATGATCCTTGGAAACCAGCAGGAACCCAGACAGTTTTATCAACAACTGCTGGGGCAGTGTTGAGTCATGGGTGACCAGTGACATCTTGGGTTAATCTTGTAATTAGTATTTGTACAGCACAGCTTTTTTTATTGGAAGTGGAAACTTCAAATTTTTACTTGGTAAATTAGGCCTACGCTTATTACTGTTGAACAAATGTACATTGTCCATTCCAGCAACTTGCCACTTTGTATGTATTTACAGATCGCCAAGGCTACTTTTCCATCAATAAAAGAAATAAATCAGTGGCATATGGGGAGGGGGAAACGGCCCCCCTTGCCTTTTCCGGCACTTTTTTTTTGCGATTTGGTACCCAGTCCCAAAAGCTGGAAAGCCACTGATATAAATTCTTCCAGTGCCTTCATGATAAAATAATAGGCAAATAAATTTGTGAAATTTGTTTGACACGCCTTATAAGATTTTTAAATTCTACTTGTGCAAGGGCGGATCAACAGTACTTATTGCCAGGGGTCAGGTGGTCACATAGTATGCACCTTATGGGGTTAAATTTTCATTGTAAAATTTCCCTTTGCCGGGGGGGGGGGTACGCACCCCCTCCACCCCCCGCTGGATCCGCCACTGTCTGGTGACTGATGCAAGTCAGATTAAATGAATTCAAGTCCATACTCAGGGGTGTGGGACGGTGTATATTCCCCCCCCCCCCCCAATTCCCAAAGGCCCACATTTAATTTTTTTTCATTTTATAGAATTGAAAATGAAGATGTTCCCTTCGTCTCTTGTTCTGTGTCTTGACATGCATATATTCTGAGCACCACCACTTCTGAACTGGTAGGCACCCCCTCCCCCTTTACAAAAAATGTTGCAGGTTAACCAAAATTGAGGTAAATTTTTTTACAAATCAGGGTCAATTTTTTAAAGAAATTTTAACTGTTATGTGGTCCACCCAAACCAGGACACACACCTCCATTGGAAAATCCTGCAAATAGGTCTGAAATTCAATAGTGTAATATTATACTTGCACAAACATTCTGCATAGGCCTATGTACAGGAAATGTACCTTACTGAAAAAAAGAATTTTTACAATTTCCATGACTGAGACTCCATCTGTAATGCAGGACATAGTGACTGACTTCAATGCATATCATCTAGCTTAGTCACACTGAGCCCCTTCTGTTCATTTCTCTCCATGCTTCCTATCAAACCTTGTAACACATCTATGAACAGGTCTTTAACGTACGTGCTGACAGGCCCGAAATAACGTATATGGATGTGCCGCCAGCCCACATAGCCACTTACTTCACCCCATGCTTCACCACTATACACCAAGAATTTATCACCTTCAACAAAAAAACATATCAGGAATCAACCACGCTCAACCATATTAAAATTACTGATCATGCTACGTTGCTTGGTGCCAAGGGTGTATAAAAGTCAGCATTTGAATTCCCTGTGGAGCAATATCATTCTGGTTACAATCACAATTTTGCAGTTCCAAATTGTATTTGTACTCCTCAGAGGGTTGGCTTTCCAGTACAGGGCCAGTTTAGCATTATACAAACACATGCAGACATGAAGCTGCTGTGTAGTACAGTGTGCTACATGATAAGAGTATTTTCTTTGGAAATAGTCAACGTTGATGAGGCATCCATCATGGATGGACCCCCCCCCCCCCAATTATCTCATCCCTTCCCGCTCTTTAGCTCACCTACATGGCTGCAAAAAGGCATTATACAATTGACGTTATATAACGTAATGCTAAAGAGGAAACTTTAAAGTAGAGCTGTTTTTCGATGCAATGGAGAATTCTTCACATCTCACATAAATGCTGTACAAAGTTCAGTTCTCCCTAGGGTACAATAATATTATTGGGTATGTCTTTACTGAAACCAGCAACCTCCACTTGTAACCAACAACTTCCTGTCACAGAGTCTTCAGAGTTGACCACAAATACTCCGTGACAATGAATCCTTATTGAGTAAAATTATAGCGAGAGCCCACCTACAATGCCAAAGCACTGGAAATCTCATAAAAAGAGTATGCCACTATCAACATTGGAAACCAATATCAATCAAAGAATACTGAGTTATTGGCACTGATTTTTAAAATGCATATACATATTTTGTATACCTGTGTTAAAACCACGATCTCAAGAACATCAAATATACAAGCAGATCTTCAAGTAGTGTGAGGACAAAAAGAAAAGAGGAAAGTACAAATGGCATAAATTTTATCAGTTCCCAGACGGAACACACGCAACTGCTACAAATCCATCACAGAGCTGACAGGAACTTCACACACATTTTTCTTTTTAATTTCTGAAAAAGAGCTGCTCATCAATCATGCTAACATTTCCTACAATGTCATCCCGCCAAATAATCTGACGACAGAATGAGTTATAGGAACACCCTGGCAAGCTATGTTTGTAATCATAATTCCACCTTCCTGCCCCCAAAGGTCTGTATAAATCCGTCAATGGTGCAGGGGAAACCTTTACTCTCTGGTACAGTTTAAAGCAGTGGTTGGCCTACATACTAGCAAATGGTTCCAAATCAAATGAGCCACATCCTAAGTTTCTTAGCATAGGGATAATTTTATAAAACAGTACTGTGAAAACCTTCATATCCCATACGTATGAAATACATTTTTTTTATGAAGGAGGATGGGTTCACCTTTCACTTTACCCATATGACCTAAAGGTTAATTTGGCATCACCTTGGGAGACTGCTTTCCCTCCCATTGTTCATAAAATAAAAATGTAGATACTTTTAACAGGCCTATACACCCTCCATCAAGCCCAACCCATCTGGATGTGTGGCTTCTCTTTACCACACTCTGGGTTTATCATTTTTTTAATGATTTTCTTCTGCCAAGATCAGTGGAGCTGCTTTTCTGAGCCTTTTGTATAGGTCTGTCAAGCACTTCCTTGAGTTTCAAGTTCATACAAATCTCAGATGCATGAAGTACAAAACATTCATTGGATTGCTACAATAAATAAAACAACACCACGTGTTTGTATCAGTGTTGAGTCGAGACCTAAGCCCATCACAAGACCATCACAAGACCTCCAGTCTGAATTCAAGTCACAAGCTATTCAAATGAACTGCAACAATAGCATTCCTTTGTCATTGTTCACCCTGTTACCTGTAACTAGTCCTGTGACTGATGGTCTTGTGCCTGGTCTTGTGCCTGGTCTTGGGATGGTCTCGACTACAACACTGGTTTGTATTAAAAAAAAAATATATATATGGGCAATTCCAACTGATCTACATTTTCAAATGGAGCATGTGTAAACAAATTTACATAGGAAAGATGTTTTATTTTTTGAATGAGCATTTACAAGTATTGTCGGCACAGAAAACAAATCAATGCGACATATTAAAACACCTGTGGATAAGTGCAACCTGGCATGATAAGGGGAGTTGGTCCACTTGTCCTTGTAAACAAAAAAAAAAAAATTACAAACTTGGGAAATAATCTCTTCAGTTAGATGTTCATTATCCATAATATTTCTGCATCATCCACTCATCCTTCCCTTCTGTTTCCATTTGTGGACATTGACATTTTAGATATCGATTTTAGTCCTTTTTAGTGGTGATTTAATTTCATGAAGTCATGTTGACAGTCAACGTGACCAATGACATAACATTACATGTTCATAAATGCATAGATGTGCGATATTCATATCATTCGTCTGATCTAACCACACGTTATATATTCTCATCAAACAAAATCACACACACCACATTATATTCTGTAGGTCTAAAACGGTCCTTGCATAATGACTTTCAAATGCTGACGTTACTCGTGATTTGTAAGTTTCTTTAAACAAATTGTACTTTGAGCCTAACTTACATGGAATATTCCAACCAATAATAAAGCATTATGACCTCAGAAAAAAAGTTGGGACTCGTTGAGGGAGTCACTTGAGCCCCAAAGATCATCGTAGCACTTCAACAAGATTCATGAGAGTCAATATGACTCCACAAAAGGAGTAACTAGTGACTCTTCAAAGGAGTCAAATTGACTCCAAAAATTGAGAATTTTGTTTACATAGTTGCTGGACTCCATTTGAAGAGTGTATGGTGATTGGGCCAAACAGCTAGACCCCCTATTTCACTGTAGCAAAATTCGGCAAGCAGTACTGTTGCTAACAGTGCACATCAGGGCAAAGTTGTGAAAGTCCCCACATTCTGCCTTTAAGAATGTTTGGATGCATAAGGTCCATGAGTAAAGGGTATGCTGCCATCTTGTGTTTGCTCCTGGCAGTTATGGGTCAACCTTGCTTATGTGTTTGGTCCTTACGGGATTAGGTTACAAGCACTTATCGCAGTGTCATGTCCATCTCTGTGATGAGTAAAAGCAGAGACAGATATACCCTGTCCTACTTTCATCCTGAGAAAAGTGCACAAGGCTCAAGTGATGGGATGCGCAACTATGCCAGTTAAAGGGGCCGTTGCTTTAGCAAATCAGTTTATTTCAATCCAAGTGGAAGAATAAAAATTATCAAGAAAGTATGCTCCTCACGCATGTTACACAAAGAAAGAATACAGTCAAAGCAAAAATGAGAACTAGCTGAACACTAACACACCGTTCCCATTTGTATTCTGAGCACTGCCTCATTCTACCCTGGGGCAGGTACATTGAGCCGAAATCATTACAGTTTTGCATACAATGCTAAGGATTGAGTTGTAATAATGCATGCGATTGCATTCTATATGTAGCAACATGCAGACTGGCATACTAACATTTTTGTAAATTTAATAGAAGCAACTTTTCATTGATGTATAAATTCATTACTGGTTTGTGGAATGGGAATAAAAGGTTGTCAAGGAATATAAAATGTCTAAATCCCATTTTGTCAGGGCACCGGCCCCACGTCATAATGCACTTCGCCCTCCCAACTCCCCAGGGGGATGGGCTTCAGGGGACTTAACATCCTCATCCCAAGAGGTTTTTTTTTAGTTTTGCAAATTTCATAGCCTGCAATGATATAGCTGTCATAATGCATAATGCAGTAAGCTCAAAATTGCAATACATAGTTGTATTAAATATCATTTTGAACAGCAACTCAAATCATAACAGAACATAATGTATGGGAAGTGCTAAAAATAACAATGCCCCTGTGTATGTGTGGTGTGTGTGTGGGCATGTATGGATGAACGTGTTCGTTCTTTACAACTGCAGACGTTTAACAATGGGAACAATATCGTCCGTGATTCCCGATCGATGTCCGCGGTTCAAAACGTGTACAAAACCAATG
>JAULKO010000177.1:3585108-3597187 GCA_032356045.1 Mediaster aequalis | reverse complement strand
ACAGTTTATCTCCTCCCCATATAGCACCTTTTCTGACTATTTTTTTTTCACTGTAACTTAGTTGACTTAAGAAGCAGGGTTAGTAAATATGATTTTAATTTTGTTTAAATTAAAAATCGGATTAATTTTTCTTTTTTAAAGTTATGATGAATTTAGACATTTTAAAGATTAAAATCAATTTAACTGACTACCATGTGTGCCAAGTATATCCAAAATGATTCACATAACAAACCTTTAGATAGAATTGCAGCACTTGTCAAATCTTTATTAATCAGTTCCTCTTCTGCATTTAGTTTGACATAGAACACGCACAAACAAATGTATTTCAACACTGTCTTCATACTGCACACAGCTCTATACAGACAGCCACCCTCCATTCAAACTATCGTGAAATAAGAGTGTAAATCAGTAAAGTAAAATGCACCAATTATGAATATCAATGTAATCATCATTTTCTGACACAACTGCATAGTTTCCAACATTTTACGGTCGTAAAATGTTGGAAACAGTACAGTTGGCACCTATGCAACTAGCTTGTGTATTTAACAAAGTTAGAAGGTTCACAGTTAGAAGAGATTATTCTTGATTTGTTACGAGTTAATTATTCTTCAGGAGGTGGGTGTAACTTTTTTTGTTATATTGTGCTCAACTGTGATTTTTTAATAATCAACATTGAAGTTGACCCAGCCTAGTTTTACGACGTTGTTTTGTCTACTTCCCAAAACTTGTTGAGGGACAAGTAAACCAAAATAGACTCAATATCTTCCACATTACAGGTATATGTTGTGAGCAAGTCCCATTACAAAGGTTCTTTTTAGTGAGCAAAATATTGCATAAAGTTTGACTTTAAATTCTTTATTTTATTACAGTAACATGCCAAACTCTTTTCTGTAAAAGTGCAGTGGTAGCTCGAAATATGCATTTCAATAATATATTCATATGTTGCAGAGCATGATTTTCTTTTTTACTAAAATATTGTAAGCTAATTTAGATCTCAGTTTAGGATATTGAAGTTGCTTTTTTGAATTAATTTCAATGTTTTACAGGTCATTATTTTGTGGAGCAAATAGTGTAAACAAAAGGCTGCAAGTGTATCTCTCCAGATAGGGGTAGAGCTCGCTGAACCTGGATGATCTCAAGAAGATAATTTCTAGAATCAGTTCATCTATGCCAGATATCATTACATCGTTTTTTTTTTATCCACATGAGTGCTTTGTAACTATGATGATTCCAAAGGCTCTCGGAAACAGACTGTCAAATATTGGTTGAATTATTATTGAGGAATTCCTTTGATTTTCCCACAACTGCTTCAGCAAGGACTTAAACAAGTTACCCAACGTAAACAACATACCGAAGTTTAATGCAGAAAAGTTAAATGTCATAGTAAGAAGTTCAAGAAGAGAAAAATTTGAACATTTTTTAAAAACCCTGTGAAGATTCTTTTTTATGAAAATATCTATCTGTAATATCTAATCTAGATCTTAATTTAGGATTTGGGATATTGAAGCTACCTGTTAAAATTAATTCCATGAAATTGTAATGGGTAATCAGTGTGTCAGAATTTGACAGAAGCCACTTCTGTTTCATCACTGGATCAATTCAGGTTTTGTGGAGACATCTTCTTAAAGAAGTGTCTGCCAGCAACCAGCATTAGATATATTTGGCACAGTTGAATCTAGTCTAGAAATTATGTGTGTGTATACTTCGAGTGCTTTGGTACTCTATATCAACTGTAGTATAGACCTCCTTCACATTATCACCAATGATTAAGTTTTGACAGAGTCTCTTTTTGAGTTATAAATATAATTTAATAATAAAGTACTACTATAAGCTTTTTGATTATGGAGACCATGTGACACTAGCATTATATAAACGTTGTGAGATTCTTAATTTTTTTTTTCCCAGTTTGACCCCGAAAAAGAAATTCTTTTTTTTCATTTGCTATTTAAAAAATCTCAATTGAATGGTTTCCATTGTTTATGCTTTCATATCCTCATTCTGTTTCAATTTTTTTCTAGCTGATTTCCTCTGCCACTATAAATACTCATGCTACAAGAGGACATCATCAACACAGACTATTTTACAATAACAGGAAAAAAATCAATTATTGCACTTTTTTCACCCGTGTACAAAACTTTGACCCATTTTTTAAAATGAAGCACCAAAGTTAAAACAAAAAAGTTCAACATTTTTTAATTGCAATACAATCAAAGGCTTCAAAAACAGATCACAATTTCTGCATTTCTGGTCAAGGTTGTCTTTTAATTAAGGGGAAAGGGGCTACTTTCCCCTTAAAGGTTTGGATCAGTGCTTGCCAACTAGTTGTCTCTATTCAATCTTGATTCATGTATTGTATTTTATTTCTGTGTACGCAGCTTTATAACCATTTTGAATTGTTGAAGTGTTGGTTTGAATATGTTAATCTTAACAGATTTTGAAGTAATGCTTTTCAATTTTTTGTTTTTAAATTGTACACGAATCCAACCTTCAGCGTGGTTGCCAATAAAATTTGACTTACTACTTTTTTTCATCTGTGCTGCACTCAAAACGTTTATGTCAAATGTGACAGAAATGGTACAGTACTGCTACAAACTTTTAAAAGTCAAAGACAGTACACTTAAGACTCAACCACCCAGAGCTCCAAAAAACCAACAAAGACATACACAAACTCCCAGATAGACAGACCAACAAAATAACAGGCATCCTGCCCAACAGCTCAACAGATAGACAGACAGCCCACCGACCCAACAAACAGACTAAGACACGGACAAAAGACGGACACAATGATAATCTCAATAGCCCCCAAACAAAATCAATCTTTACAGTGTAAATATTCCAAAAGAAAGGTTATTACTACACAAGCTTCCCTTGGCCCAACCCCATTATAAAGACTTTTATCATCAAAATATTATGAAAAAAAGGAAGATACTATTTTTGCATTTCCTTTTCATTAAGGGGGGAGGGGTAAGGTTTTGATGCCCCAGCACTCGGAGAGTTTATTTCCAAAATGGGATCAACACCAAAAACGAAAACATAACTGGTTTCATGTTTTAGCAACAAACTCGCTCCTTTCCAACCATCAGTTCGCAGACAATATCGAGTTCATCAGTTTCAAAACAGCAAAAACATGTACTTCTGAAAACAAACTTCAAGACAACAAAAGAATACATGAATCAATGGCAAGTTCTTTGTTGTTGTTACAGATTACATTTTTAGTAATTTTTATTATTAAACAAGTTTAAAACACATGTAATAACAATTCATATTAACATATTACAAACCCCGCCCCCTCATTATCATCACAGCCACTGAGTATTGCATCATGCTTTTGCATGAATTTACATTAATTTACATTCATGGCTCATCATAGATGTACCAATGATACAGTGAGTAACCAGCCCCAGGAAAAAAATCACATACAGCACCAATAAAAATTAATACAACACACTATAGTATTCCATTATAATATAGCATCACTCACGCAATACAAAATATTTATTTTGTATTTAAAACAATTTCCCACCCCCTTAATGGTAAAAAAATCATTACTTTGACATGTTTTATATATCTATGACAACTACATGAACCACAAAGCCACTGATATAAAATGTTGCTATTCTAAATATTTTTAAATCCAGAGACAATTACATGTAGCTGTTATGGGAACAGGGTATAATTACTGTTTTTAAGCTGCATAATATTGTTCCATTGATCAAAATATTTATTTCATTTCAAACAAAATAATAAAGCATTCAGTAAAACCATACACTGGTAGGTATAGCTCACTTGTACACTTCTTGTGCACACTTAAACACACAGCTTTCACTGATGTAGGTCTTGGGCCCAAGTGAAGATTTCTGCTGCTTATAAGCAGAAATTGTGCGCTTAATGAAAGCGGATTCCACAAGTCGGCTAGGAATGTAGTGTGTGCTTACATACTTCACAGCCCAGACTTCGGTGTCAACATGAATCCTGAAGGTGGGCCTTGATGAACATGTCTGGACTGTGCTCCTACAATTTGCTCTTTGTTTTACTTAAAAGATATAGAGAAGAACTGTACATGCATACATAATGATTTTGTTGCACACATACTATTGTTGTTGACACAATGTCAAAGTCAGGCCCACTTTGTAAATCACTCTGTCACAGTTTAAGTATGATCAATACAAACAGAACTTTACAAAGAGAGAAAGTCGGTCTGTCTGGAATCAAGACTGTTTTTTGGCATTTGTTTCCCAACACAAAGCTTGATACTGTGGTCTGATAAAACCAAAGGATTGAAGAGGGGACATACAACATGAGTACAGCTTCATCTACTTGTTCAGTCAAACTATCTGACCTACCCAAAGAACAAGACTGCATCACAGTCATTCATTTGGACTCTTTAACAGTCTCTACCATTATTCCAGGGATGAAATATATATCGGAGCTTGAAGCTTCCAATCAAACTCAACGTACATTCATTGCCAGTACTGCAGCAAGAAAAGTGTATGATTCTTTGTTCTCCCAGTCACATTTAGGGTTTAGCTCACCTTGGCAACGACAGACACTGAACATGTACAAAACAAAAATTGCATTATGGTACAAGGACATCTCTCTGCTAACACAAACAAACCAGTGTACGCATGTACATTAATTATCATGCTACATTGTAAACTAAACCACATGTTAATTTTCTACAACATAAACCTTTGCGTAAGTGCAACAACATCATATTGAAACATACTAACACTGTGAACAAGTAACAATGGATTCAGTGCCAAGTAACAATGGACTTTCATTGTTAGTGCACCGTATTTCTTTGTTAGATGTTCATAGTGTAAAATGTCATTGCTGAATAATGTTAGCATTTGCATCTGTAAAAGAAAATGTGCATTTTCATATCACAACACCATCTTGTCAGGTGAATACTTGGGTCTTTCGACAGTTTGATAGGCAGGTCCTCTAAATTTGGAGGTAGCAGAAAAAGAAGTTTAGTTGTAACAATTTATAAAAGTATTAATTCATAAGGTGCTTAATAAATTAATTGAATCACATAATTTCTTTTAATTTGGTCTCTTTTGTTGCTGATGCCTTGCGGACTAAAAGCTTGTCAAGGATATTTTAGTACTGTGCTGACAACATGCAACACTGCAATTCAGACAAGTGTGACATAGTGCAACAAATACGCACATGATCCAAACTTATTATGATATGATATTGCTGCACTGACATACTAAATCATGATATGTTTATGAAAACAGCAATTAAACACTGAACATTTTGCTAGGTGGAGAAGGCAATGCATTTTAAGCATTAAATATATAGCAGACATAACCAGTTATGCATATGTTAACTATACACACTCCAACTAGCCACAGTTAGCAAAACTGTTGCTAGTTTATGTTTACAAAGTTTAAGAGTGCATCAATGTGTACAAGTATATAATGTTTTGATACAACAATCAATCATGCCAACAAACTTACTGACAAAAACTTACCAAACCAAATGCTTAATCCATAACCGTTTACACTTCAGATTTTTACAAAACCAAAAATAACACAAAAATGTGCTACTGAGTACATGAGGTATATATCTTAACTCCATCTTGCAGAACTGTCTTTTCAAATCACTTCAGTCCTTCACCTTCACAACCTTGGCAGTGATACGCTGGCTGTTTTTAAACTAGTTACGGTATAGTGAGTGACCGGTAACTAGTTTATGCTTAAACCAGTTTAAAGTATAAAAACTTCTTAAAGCAGTCTATGTTAACACTATGTTTTAAAGAAATCCTTTCACTTTCAAAAAGTTTTCAAACACTGAGAAACATTTTAAATTTTTTTTTTTTAATTTGAAAGTTTCAAAAAACCATTCAAGCCACACCCACCCACCACCTTATACTCTCTTTTTTTTCCCATCTCGCTCAGTGATTGTGCGATTTTTGCCTTCTCCTGTTCACTTTTAAATTGACTTGTAAACATTGCAACTGCTACAATCTTTTTTGAAAATTAGAACATGAACATTAGAGATTTTAAAATCAAAGGAGTGCATCTTTATACTTGTCCAAGAAATGATTGTAAACCCCCCGATATGATAAAAAGCTTCCAGAACTATCATAAGGCTTGAGCTACCATTGACAATGATAACAAATCAGCCCGAGCTACATGGCATTCATTACATACTGTGAATGGGTGTCATCTGGTCAATGTAATTTTGAGGATGCAAAGTTCTCAGCAAAGTCGCCGATCCAAGATGATTCACAAAATTGCATCATTTGAAGCAATTTCTAGCCAAGTCATTATGTGTCATGTTTGCTCATCGAAATGCAAATAGTTTTGATTAATACACGGTGGTTTTTATAGACACAATTTGCACATCATTAACTATAAAAATCAATCACCAATACAATTTATTGTATTGGTGCACATTAGTTTTTTTTAAGGATTCAGTTATTGTATTTACAAAAGATATTTACAGAGAATGAAATTCCATTTCAGTCTGTACACACAAAGCCGGCGACCTAGGGACAAGCCCACTGGGTCTCGCAATAAGACACTCAAACAAGTTGACCAAAAACAGCAGCACAGTCAAGACCAGTTAACACCTGGGGGTCTGGGTGAAGCAAACTTATACTTCATGTGGACATCTTAAAAACGATTTACTTAAATGACCATAAGTAGGATTTGTTCAGGAGGGGGGCATCTATGGTACACATCTATGGTTTCTTCGAGGGGAACTATGGGGTTATAAATCTTCCTTTTTGGGGGATAAGCTTGACGCACACTGGCAGTAGGTGTCACGAATGCAGTACACATCCCCCAGTCCTACGCCTCTAGATCACAAGTGGGCACAGTATTAATTACATTCGAAAGGCAGAAACTGCATGCTACAATCAGGAATGCTATATTTGCTATATTTGTTTGGACGTTTAAAACTAAGTAACGCTACCGGCTACGTATATATACTTATTGAAAGTACATGTATATTCACCACTTCATGATAATCAGGAAGAATACAATTACAATGTCCATTTGGTATTAGGTATGCTAGTTGTTCGGGTCATCATTCTTAGACCTTGACTTGTGTAAATCCAGGAAAAATCCTCACAAAGGGTCAACACGGAAATTCTAAACGGTTCGTATCACTCCATAATGAAACACACAGGCCTTACTCATTACTTGCATTAATTTTCACTCAATGACCATGAATCTCGCCGAGGTCAATGGCGTATGTGGTATTCAAACAGCAAACTGTGCAACAATTTCTTGCAGTTAATGTTGATTCTAAACCAGGGATATGGTTCAGAAACGTGCAACAAGTTCAGCTGGGGATGTGCAGTTACAGAGAACGTGGAAGGATGCTTGATCCCATACCCATGGCAAAGGAGACTGCTTTCATACGGTATAGCACCCTCTTGTGTCTATGTTGCTGGGACTGAAGGGACATCTGAAGGAGATCACCTGGATGCAACATCACAACTGATGGGACAGCAATTCCACAGTTGTTAACAGATGAGTCTTGTCTTGGTAGAATGCAGCAAGAGGCGTTTCCATTGTGCGCAGCATAACTCTGGTGATTTGTGTTCAACAAGATGGCTTGACGGAGAAACAAACAATCAATTTCTCCAGAGTTTTCAGCCAATCCTGAACAACAACAGTATGTACACATACCTTAAACATCCCTCGCTGTACACAAGGCAAATGAGATGGCGACCGAAAAAGTTCCTCCTCAATGCCTTTTCATGTGCAAGGAGAGATGGTCTGAGCGGGAGAAGGCTCGTTCACACTGGGGACATTTGAAGGGTTTGTCCCCCGTGTGCTTTCGGAAATGCCTGGTGAGCTCGTCTGAACGGGCAAAGCTCCATCCACATCCTTCCCACGTGCACTTGTAGGGTTTCTCCCCTGGGGATGACACAAATAGCAGAGATTACTGGGTGAATTCATAGAAAGGATTTTTTTCCCACTGTGGCCTGCTAATGGGAGCCTGTTTTCTGCTATTTACTGATTTTGGGGTTGACATTTAGTACATGGAGCAACATTTTGCGAGTATAGTTGGTTCAATACAGTTTTTTGCAGATATAATGTACATGTACAACCCATCAAAATCAAAGTTGCTAATAACATGCAAAATCAAGGTTCACGATGACAAATTTCATTTATCATACAATGGAGGGCCAATCAAAGTTGATCAACTCTCACAACATGACTAGTCATTCTAAAATGCACACCCACTGTGATCATCAACTTGTTTACAATTTGCCAAATGTTAATAATAATATGAATTGAATTCTGAGGTGAATCCAGAACTTTGAACTCTACCCACTGGATAAACTGGGCATATGGCACAAACAAGAAACAATGGGAACACTAAGCCAGTCACCCTCACTGCCGTCACCCTCACTGCCCACACCTGTCCCCCCCCCCCCCACCCAATAATTCACCTGACTTAATTTAGTCATGCTCTTTGACTGACGTAAATAAATTCCTGTGTGCATAGAGCAAGGACCTATACCTAGGTCTATGTACTTATTACATCTTAAAGGGTTGTTTCATTGATACCAGACTTAAAAAGTGTGTAGAGGTTGTGATTTTAGGGCCTTTAAATCAGACAAACCCGCAATACCAAAACTAATAATTGTCATGCACAGGCCAACTTTGCTCAGTAGATACAGTGTAGTTATTTTTAAACAAGAGTTTGTGAGGTGCTGTATGGGATAGCATTCTCACTTTGCCATGGAATTACAAAGGCTACGGTGAAGAAAATGTCAACGTCCTCGTCTCTTTGTAACCACTTTCTTTAATCCTATCCAGAGGAATAACTACTCCTTTAACAGTGTCACCAATATGCACTCCCCTTTGCAATTCCTGAAGGGGGGTACAGGATGGTGGTAGGGGGGACGGCATTGGGGTGCCTAGGGAGGGCAGTTTGGACAAGCAATCAGAAAATGACGGATAGGCACTGGGCCGTTGAGAACCAGAGGTGTTAAGCCGCATCCGTTCCTTAAACGCTCCCCACATGACGGAAGGTGTCAGGCAAATTTGCCCTTTCACGGCTCGGTACCAACAGCCTGGGGGACTGGGGTCAATTTTGTTCTCTCTCTCTCTCTCTCTGCTCTTGTTTCATAGGGTAAAACTGGGAAGTGACGACATCAGAGGTTGTATTGGCTTTCTGGGGGTTTCACATGAAGGGGATGTTTGTTGCGAAGGCAGAGGGGCGTTCAAGGGAGATATGTCAAGGCTGTAAATGCAATTCTTGCTCAGCAAAAAAAACCAAAAACCACCACCCCAATGCTATCAGGTTTTTAAACCATGAACTTCATACCAAAGAACGAGAGCTGAAATTTGACTAAACTTAAGGAAGTAGATAACCCACTCATCAGTAGATCAATCTTGAATGTAGGTCAATGTCTCTGATGGGGGAAAGCCTTGACCTTTCATGCACTGAGGGGGGGGGACATTTGTCAAATTGTGGCGATGGTATTTGTTAAGGAGTAATCACAATAATTCCCCAGTCATCCTGCCTGACAGATATAATACAGCATACAGGCAGAGTGTACGTTTACGTTGACCCTACACAACTGCTTCTAGCACCTGACTAATCAGTGCATGACATAGTCACCTGTGTGAGTTCGCATGTGGGCTTTCAGGTGGGAGCTCTTCGTGTACACCTTGTTGCAGCCCTGGAACGTGCAGCGGTGGACCCGGCGCCGCTTGCCGTTGTCTAGTACGAGTTCTGTCGCTGCCCTGGTACCCCGTAGGCTGGTCTCCGAGGAGGAGGTCCGCCTTGGCCGGCCCGCATGCCAAGGGCCCATGTGCCTGTAGTCTACACTCAGAGGACTGCAGTCAGAGGGGTTAAGAAAGAAACATTAAATGACCCCAAAGTCCCATTCAACCAACATTACGATTGGATTATCTTTATCTGGAGTGATCTGTCAAAAACAACTTTTCCCTCATAGTATCTGTGGCAGCCGCACCATCTCCTAACATGTTCAAATTCACACACAATTTCAACCCCCACATCTTTTTGCACCTTTCAAATTTTGAGGGTTCCCCCATCCTCAACAAATTTCTCTTGCTTAGTTCCAACAAACTCTCGGAGCTGTTTAAAACCCTCAAAATCCCCATTTGTCTATTCACCCAGATGTAAACCACTCCCATAGAATTGATTAAACTCTCCTGGTGGAGAGATGACATCATGCACAACACGTACAAATCTAAAAAAAAATTCCCTTCAAGATTAGCAGACCCAATAGGGAACCGCCTCTGTTTTTTTTGGGTTCTCTTATGGCGTGCCATACAGTCATTTCCAGAGTCTACATTTTTCCACTTTGGCCTATGCGCACCTAATCACCCCCACACTGCACCAAAGAAACCGCAACGCCAGTCCCCCTCCGATGGCAGATTACTAGCAGATGACATGGCAGGACTTCTCACACGATTGCAATTAGTCACAGCTTCATTCAAAATGCAACATGACATAACCCTGACACGCTTGCACTTTTATGGTCACTTTAGGCAGATTATCCTTTCATCGAGAGGATTCAGCAGTTCATATTTAAGCCAGTACCAGGACGAAAAAAAAATTCAGTTTTGATACTAAAATTCTGAGAGGACAAAATGTGACTCACTTGGTGTTATTATGACAATGGTGATGTCCCAAGGTTAGAAGTGCTTCAATGGGGGCATTGGACGAGGATTTTTCATTTGTGACAGCGGCCAATGAAAGCAATAGGGAGGCACGGTAACCTCTTCTTAAGAGGGGAGACACTGGGAGACTTTTGGCAAAGTGGGGTTGACAAGTGGCAGCAAGAGCACTGGTCCATGCTACGCAGACGCAATAAAGTCCCTGCACACGCAATGGGCCCTTGAGGCGTCCATAGTCCCCCAAAACATGACCTTAAATCCCCTCATCCTCCCCTACTTACTCTACCGCCTGTGCAACTTTGATGAGTGCCCCCGCCCCGCTTTTGGTGATGCTCTCTAGCGTCACCGTTGGCCGGTCATCTTCCTCCCTGCCCGGCCTTCGTGGGACGGGTGCCGAGGAGGCTACGATGGTACTGGTTCGCTTTTTCAGATCTACTGGGCTATCATCTGCAGAGGGGAAAAGGAAACGGGTGGCAAGTCAGACAAAAAAAAAGAACGGACGGGAGGAACTGAAATTAATGTGGAAAAGGTGAAACATTACAGCTCAAAGGATCTAGGCAGGCATTACAGTAATACGCGACCACTGCAGCAGTACAAATTGTTGTATCCCAAAGCACCAAAGCATCGTATGTGCGACACCTTTGACTTCTGCACCTCCATGCAACAAAAGGTTCAAGGTTTACACAGACAGCTCCAAAGTATCAAGAATGTTTCCCAACCCTGGGTTTTCCCCCCAACACAAACGAATGCACACTCTTTTGGGTCAGACGGTCTTACCCATGTCGGATGCATCAGTTGACCTCTTGCCACTGCCGTGACCCCTCGTTCCATTCATCGAGAGGTCCACTGGTTCTGTCTGGTACTCCTCCTCCAGCTGTAACACCGACGATGATAAATACGGCTGAGGAATAGAAGACACCGTAAGGCTTGGCTAGTTGTTCACCCCTCAGCTGGGCGTTCATTGTTACATGCATGCTTTTATACTTATAATTTGAGCCTGTTGAAATGAGTGACAGACTGTTGGGCAGTACCGGACGGCACAGCGGCTTAAAAAACTTCCCATTCAAATGGCAAGCTATTCGGAACAGCTGAAAACTACTAAAGGAGGATTATACATCGCATCATGTTTACAGCAAGGGCATCTTAGTGACTCAGTTCTATTTCTCTGAAAGCTTGGAAAGTTAATCTAGACCGAGTTCTTGAGCTAGACAGATCTGTAAGAAGTACAGAAATGGACTGTCCATTCCTCTTGCTGGTGCAATGAATCATCTGCCGCCATTTAATACCATAGCTGGATGCTGCAGTATGCACAGTCTCAAGAGACTTCTTTTTATAATTTTGTGGACACAGGTTTCTAAATTTTCGCAAGATTTATGACCACAAATGAAACATCTGAAGTTTTGGGGGCCAGACAAAACACCAATGTCTTTGGACTGTCAACACATTGTTTTCAATTG
>JAULKO010000177.1:3556242-3569250 GCA_032356045.1 Mediaster aequalis | reverse complement strand
AACTCGAATAAAACATGGCGACGATAGCTGGAAAAAGGTGGATCTGTGTTTGTCATTTTTATGGCGTAATCTGGTTAATTTGTTTTTTCAAAAGTTCTTTTTTTAGTACATGTAATAGTACTTTCTTTTTAAATTTAAGGGATCGGGTACACGTAGACAGCTCCCTGTATAGAGAGGGGTTCCCAAAAGATGGATTATTGCCCATTCAATCATCTTCAAAGGTCAAAAATTATTTCCCTATCCTTGCTAAAACTCCAGACTTCGATTTCACGACGGCCACTGCCGTTGATACTCTTTGGCCCTGTGTTTGTCGACTGAATGCTTACACTTGGTGGGACTGGCAGACCATGTACAAACTGTAGTTTAACGAAGTGTACAGTGTTTGAACCTGAAGGAACATGAATTCATGTTTCGTTTAAAACTCGTCACAATGAAAAGTGCACAAATACATACACGTACAAAACGTCCGTACGATTTCCTTGAAGTTACATACGATTTCCTTAAAAGCAAACTTTAAAACTTGCATTTAAAACTTAAAAACTGTTCCTTTTTAAGGTAGAAAATCAATCAATCATGTGTTGATGACATGTAATTAGTTACCATGCCATTAACCATCACTTAATAATAAACCAAGGGGGGGAAAAAGATTTACCGGTAAAACCGCTTAAGTTGAAAATGTACCCGTCTATGCGTCTTTTAGCAGACTCCAAACTATTTACTTTTAGTTTGTTTATTAACCAACAACAAACTATCATTGCCAATTACCTTTTGCTCTTCAAATTCAGTAGAAATTCCCATCCAACTTTCATATTCAAAAGCTTGTGTGTAGACGGTAAGGGGTTGTGATATGTAGGACACTTGTGCAACCTACCAACTACAAGTTATGAAATCATTCTGGACTGCGTTATATCCTGCGCAGCGTTATCGATGGCACATGTGGATTAAGTCATCATTCGACTGTCCAAATCTAAGTGGATCAGCAGAATGTTTCGATAGGAGGAGATACATCTAGGCCATTTGCCTTACACCTGGGGGACAGGACCGGTGCCCCTTTCAGCATCAATTTCATCACTTTGGGTGTCTGGTACATGTCCGAATTGCTAGCCGCACTTGGATCGAAACCTGCCTAAACCGACCCTGTTTCAAGTAAGATATCACGTGATTGCCGAGAGATTGAATCCACGGAGGAGTGATTTGTCCAAAACCCTACTTTATTCAGGCAGTATTTTACGACACGAAAAGCCGACATATTCTTCTCTCAGGCGGGGCATTCGTTTATAACCTAGTAATCTGTTGAGCGATTTGAGTAATTAGCATGTCTTCCAAACTGGGCCAGGTCCTCTGGAACCGTCTTGTAGAGCCATTCGATCACCGACATTTTGTTGCGGTTGATTCTTCCATATCACACTTTAGCCTAGTCATTTAATCATGCAATGAAACTGTCTTCAAAACCAATCTTTCCATACAACTTGAAAGCCAACTAGCTACAATGTTGTGATTGTCCAACAACCCCTCTATTTGCCAAACAAGTGTGCCACATCTTTTTGCAGTGGGGAGAAGCTACCAGTACTGTCTTATAAAGTGTCTAGCTCAAGGACACAAAAACTGCCATCATCATCAATATATCATCAAGGTTTGATCCAAGATCGCAGCGCACAACCACAACCACTAGAACATACATGTAAGATCAGCCAACTACTCACTTGACAACTGTAAAGATAAGATATGAACTGGATGATTAATTTCAATTTACAAAGTCTGAAAAGGAAACTTCAAGACGATAATGTCAAAACTGACAAGACAATCGTCTGTGCACTGTCTGAGCTTAAGACACAAATACAGATTAGATACTGCCGTTCTTGTCTTTATGATTTCCTTACGTCTGGAAACTCTTTAATTTCTGCAATAAACACAAGGCCACATCTAAATACTTGCCTCTCTCATTATAATGTTTCAACAACTCTTAACTTTACAACCCCTGACAAGGAAGCGCCAAGAAATTTCTAGGTAAGTTAGATTAGACCCTGGCCTTGAAACAACCCCGTGAACTTGCGGTTAAAAGTGTCTGGTCACTGCAATGCTTGTTAGCATGTCTGAATAATAAACACTAACATCACCTGACAAGGAATCTCCAAAGATGGGTTAATTTGTAAACCCCCCATCCGCTCGATGTGGCCCCTGTTGGGGGCGATATCGTCTAGTTTCCACACACGTACGTGATCCAAAGTGGAATTTTCAGGGTGTAGAATGTGCTTGTCTGACGCATGGGGGCACTTAACTCCAGAATTGATTGGTTTTCAGCATCAAATGCAAACATTTGCTCCAATGTGTACCTACCGTGACCATCAACGGGTACATTCATGTCAGGGACTTCAGCGCACAAAGTTTTGTGTGCCGTTCTGAAACTGAAAAAAAACCACTAAAAATAATTCAACAAAGACTTCCACAATCGCACACACCAACCAATATCAGAGCATTAAGCTGCAACTCCAGGTGCCGAGCATGCCAAATGAAACCGAAACTCTGCAACGTAACTGAACAAGTCGAAACTGGAGGAAAAAATGAGGTTCCAGCTCTCCTCAAGTAGTCAATAATACATTTCAGTCCTACTGATGTGATTAAGAAAGGTTACATGATGTACAACATTCACATTTTAAAAGCTTAATATCAGTGAAGTATTCTTTGGACAGTTTTTATACCCACAGAGAAACATCAAGTAACAGTGACGATCGTAGGAGCCAGACTCCATAGCTGAAGTTTTTCTCCTGTAGAAATTGACCTTTAAACTCCATTGGCAAATCTAGAAGGTTTCCCCGAAGACAATGTCGGATTAAATCAAATTTCATCAATTACAGAATCCCTATGACCTTTTCTTTTTTCCAAAAGATTTTTTTTTAACATGGATTTGGATCGATATGGTGTTTGTATTTTTAGCCCTCAGACCCTGACTCACATATTCGGGATTCAAGGATTTAACAGGGACTATATTTAAAGTGTCATACCATGGACACGTTTCAAGAGCGTGACTCGACAGCTTCAGAGATCAGTGCGCTTACCTCAGTCAGCAAATCCAGAAAGAATTGAAAACAAAAAAGACGCGTTCTTTCTCAGTAGACCTCTCCTATTCCAAACTACACAACAAGCTCTGCTTCGCTTCAAGATACCCTTTTAAAGCTCATTTAAAAACCTTTTCCCTAATCCGCATTATCAATGTTTCTATACAACTTTCACATTTGGGGAAAGATACTCACATAATGTCATTCTCAAAATCAATATCAAAATGTACACAATGCCTGAGGTATCTGAAAGTACTGTTTTGTTTTTGAGCCAAAATTACACAAATACATGAAGAAGTAGCACAATTACTATCACAGTGGGGGGGGGAATCAAGAGTACATGTACAAAGTATGAGATTTTTTTACTGAGCATGTTTTCACTACTTCACACAGAAACTTGAGGTGTTAATTTCAATGGGCTATTCCTTCCTGAACCTCCGCTCCATAGTCCTCTACTCAGGCACCAAAGGGTTCCCTTGAGGAACCACAAAAACACTGTGGTTCCTGTTCAAATCTGCGTCATTTAGCCCAAGAGGGAGGCACCGTGTGGTGAGAAGTAACACAGGCCTGGTGGTTCTGGAGACCACACTCCTGTTTCATGTCGATATCTTTTGGTCATGTGCAATTTCACGTCATGTTAAAACTGGGTAAGGGTATACCGACTTTTCTAACCAAATGCAAATGGATCCATGTCATTATTTCATAATAGCAGTAAGTGTGGATGTGATCAGATATATGTCATTATTATGTAAAGCCTCCTTGAATTCCATGTAAGCAACATGGCTTAAAGTAACTGCCTCAGTGGTCTGATGTCTCTGCTGTGTTGACCAGTTTAATCTGTACAACCTGTGCTGCAGCAACCCATCAAAGACGGCTGTTTCACAACAGAAATCTTGGACATAGCAAAATCTTGGAAGTATTTTAAAATCCACCTTGATAACTAAAAAATGAAAAATAAAACGACAAGGGTCCATGATGTACCTCAAAGTTCCTTACCTCAAACTTAAACAAGATGCTAATCTTAAGAAAGGAAACATCAAGAACTGAGTTAGGCAAACAGATGCGATTCAGGGAAAGGAAACATTACACACACGCATACGTCTTTGATTTGATTGATCACAGTGATTTCTACAGATAAATTAATCCTACTAAGTTTTGGTGCAACTGGAAATGAATCATTCAGAGGAAAAAATACGAATATGTTCCAGCTGGACATTGCGCAGCACCAAGAGGAAACGGAGTTCAACCTACTGACTGATGAAGCACACACTGGCAACAGTCGCCATGGGTACCTGGCTGTTTTATGTATCAGTGAAAGAGCGTTATTATACACAGCAGCATTTGGTGAATAATTTGAACTTGGATTTACAATGCCAATGTAGTTTTTCATCAACAGTAAGTTTGCTCACATTTCCACAATGCGTTGCAGCTTTCAAGACTGCTTGCTGTATCCGTATCACTTGCAATTCCTATGATATCTCACATTGTTGCAGTAGTTGGGACCTCAAAGTCCGAGACCGAGACCTGGTGGTCCGAGACCGAGACCTCGAGCGTAAACCAAAAACAGTTATAATGACATGTGTGAAATACCTCTTTATTGACATAGAAATGAACTGTGGTACTCAGGAACACATGCAAAGAAAAATGGCATCTTATAGTGTCAGTTAAGAGCAATTATCCATTCACAATAAGTTGTACAAGATGATACATATAAGCACTGCACCCTTGTTACATGACGCTTCAAGCGACCACATGCACAACACAGCTAGGAAAAAACGAGGTTGTCTACATGAACTGTAAGTTTTCATGGCAAATACCCAACTGTTCATCAGTAAGCACAATCTCAAATAAATTAAGTGTAATCGATTCCACATGTATGCTGCTTACTGGTAAGTAATAGGTGGTCTCGACCTCAAGCCCAGCAAAATATCAAGACCTCAACTGTCCAAGACGGAAGGGTAAAGACAGGCAATAATCTCATGGCTGCCTACATCCTCGGGGAGGACGTACAAGAGAATTCTATGGGGGGGAGTGTTCTTTGAAAGTACATACAAAGTACAATGTGACATTTGGGTTTGGACAACTGGGAATTTCAGCTCAAACCTCAGGTTAATGCATGACCAGGTACAGCATGAGGCTGTGCATCTGGCACAGAGTATGGTCACAGAAAAAGTTGACTGCCTTTTTATATCATTGTTTAACACACAAAAAACCAACAGACTGAAGCCAGCCCATTCAGTGAAGCCTTTCCCTGAACTAGATACATGTTACAATGGACCTAGTTATCAGGTCAATGATTCAACCAACGGTCCATGATTCAGCCAACAAGACTTGTGCACTATCCAAACACGAAACAGTCGTATGAGTAAGGCATATGGGGCTTCAACTTGTGACAAAGTCATGCTGATTGCCAGCATTAGCACCAGCACCCACAAAACAACAACAGTCTGGCGGTCTCCCCTCTCTGCAACATTGTCATCATGCGTAAAACTGCGTAACATGACAAGGGACAGGAGGGGTGCGACAGTTGACTGTTTGAACCGCACTGGCAGCTGATACATCTTCCTGCAATTTCTTGTGACACTGTTGAGCCCTGGGTCCTCCCTCTAAACCAGGCCTTGACACTGTACAGCAAATGACTGGTGTCATTTGTGAGGGATCTCTGGTTGATGTCGCTGATGGCTTGAACTATACAGACTGTCTCTGCGAGGATTATTCAACAATGCGTGAAGAAATCTAGGGGCCTTCCTATCTCCCTTCCTGTCTGCAAAAAGAATCTCAAAGAAGTTTGGAACATCTTTTTCTCAACTTTGTACAATTCAGAGAGCAACAACCATGTACACGTACATGCTCATTTACTTCTCATGCTCATCAATAACAACACTGTATACACAGTCTTATAGATAACAGCTCTCAAAAACTGCAAGCACTTGTCAAATGTTCACTGCATACTCATTGTAACTGGAGTACTTTGAGCATCAACATCATCACAAAACAATCCTCTCGTGTATAATTAAAATAATGACGTGCGTCACTTTGTAACAAACACTCAACATGTGTCATCAAAGGAAACCTATGGAAATAATTGGACCTCACTGGTTGCATTGCTGGATTTGAAACACAAAGACTTAGTGGATTTTTCAAAGTGGACATTTCAAAAATAAAAATACGCCCCATCTCAGCCATTATTGACATGGTAAAAATTGGGTCATCACACTTTTATCCCCTTATTTAATGCACAAAGTGCAAAAAGTCAGACCAACAAAATATTCAATCAGCAGGAGTCATCTCTAGCATCCAAATATCACTTATTTTTAGGCCAGCAATATTGTACAAAGCAAATTTTTTTTTTTTTATCTGGATTTTAAAGCGGTGTGCTTCTCATAAAGTTGTATCAGAAACAACTGCAAATCTGGAACTGCGGAAGCCCCTTCCAGCATTTCACCCCTAAAAATTGTATTTTGATTCAATTACTACAAGCCAGATTAGTTGGATTTCAAAAGGATGGTGACTCAAACTTGGCGTCACCCTGCTCCTCTTAGGGCCTCAAACTCAGCCCCCAGCAATTCTTAAGCCAGTTTACTTTAATCAAAATCACTGTGGCGGAATATTTGTGAAGCCAGGAAAATTTGGTAATGGTGGCATGTGATTACTGGTGTGCCTGTGGGCTGTCAAGGAGAGGGGGGGGGGAGGGGGAGGGGAACCCACAGGCTCCAGGCCAGGAACCGTTTAGCAAACATGAGGCTTCCTCGGCAACAGGGCAGATTATCCCGAGAATCAGGCGGATTAGGCGGCATTTCTTGTGGCAGAAGGAGCTGCTACCAGGCATCACGATCAAAAGCTGTGGATTACCGCGGCTGGGAAATTTAGCTTCCTGTCCCATTATTTTTGTCTTACAAAGTTTGCCCACCAAAGAAAACTCTCAAGAGAGTTTACACATGCAGAGTTCAAACATTTTGCAGCTGTGAAAATAACATGTAGGTGGCGAGGCAACTAATCAAGGTTTTCAGTTAATTAACTCCTTGGCAGTAAACAGGACACCCATCAGACTCACTGTTTATCACATGCCATCATCATTTTGTAACAGTTTTAAATGTTCTGACCGAAAATCTTTTTGACTGGAAAGTTATCAGAATAATGCTTTACCAATCTAAAATAATTTAAAGAGCAGTTAAGCTTATTATCTGTATTTCTTGTACCAATCAATGGAATGTTCAAAAGGATATTGACAACAGGAGATTTTTAAAATTTTGCTCAAGGAATCTGTTTATTTCTAATGAATCAGAATGGAACGTGAGAATGCGTCTGACCTGGGTCAAAGCACTGAAACCACCTGTGCCTGTTCCATACACCGATTACGTGTTAGCCTGCACAAGCCACTGGCCGGTGGTTTCCGATTATACAAGTTTGACTTGTTTGGCTCAGTGCCGCGTCGTCCCCTACTACATGCTACGTGTCACTGGGATAAATGACCATTAGCATAAGAGGAAGCTGCAGCCTGAGTGTTTTCATCGCTTGTTTCCTCCAATTAGGTAGGCCCTCTGTCTGGCTGAACTAGGTCTTTCTTCTTTCTTTTGCAACCTGGCTAACCATGAAAACTATTGGGGCATCACGAAAGCTGTGGATGAAACTTCAGAGAGGATCTGACACTAGACAGGAGCCAATGTCATGGAGCTACCGAGCAAAAAGTATAGCTCAGCAAATGTACTTGCTTAAGCAAAAATCAGCTGAGAACCAGTCACCGAGTGATATTGCACGACATTTTGGCTGGTAACCTGTCGTTGCTAAGCAAAAACTTTGTGTTAAGCAAATTGTACATGTACATCATGTCAATGCGGTTTGTTCTAAAGCATCTCTAGGCCTCATCAAGAGAACAGTGGTCACACTAAGGTATGATACCAGCTTTACTTAGCCCTATGTAGACCAATTATAGAAAATGCTAGTCCTGTTTGGAACCAGTCTACTAAGGTATCATACCAGCTTTACTTAGCGCTATGTAGACCAATTATAGAAAATGCTAGTCCTGTTTGGAACCAGTCTACTAAGTACAATATCAATCGAATTGAAAAGATTACAACGGGATTTCACTAGATATTATTTTATAGTATTTTAATGTTGGTTATCTTTCATGTTTTATTACTATTGCTGCATCTTGCTGTGTTGTCTCTTTTAGTTTTTACTTTTTATAGTTATGGGCAGACTGAACCTTCAGGTAATAGGAAAAGTGTTTTCCTCCACAGTCTTACCTTCTCCTCATTCCTTTTTATTCAGATATTAATTACGTGTTTTTGTATGATCTGGTAATGTGTTAATTGTGGAGAGCAATAATAATAATAAATTTTGTAAAAATGTGATAGGTGTTGCATTACAACTTACAGCCAAGCTTCTTAAAGTTATCTGGTATATAATAAGTTGTCAAATTATTATGAATAATATAGTTTGTACAGATATGTATAAAAAATGAATCAAGAATTTGATCTCTTTAGAGCACAAAAAGATTGACTAAAATGGATTTCCTTGCGTCTTACGGCAAAAATAAGGCCCTGTGTACAATTATCCATGGTAAAAAAAAAAATTCTTTTAAGTTTTATTTATATTTCAAAAGTGACTGTTTGCTTTTTTGGTCGTGTGTATTTTTACCACAATATGCCCTTTCTACATATTTATATATGTCTTATTATTTCATTTTGTGTACATTGTGTAAATTTTGTTTAAATTACTGGTTGAAATTTGGAGTTTGGAAAAAAATAAAATAAAAAAAAAAGATATTTGTGTGCTAAGCAGCTCCATGAAAATGGCTGCTGTCGTCCCCAGTGTCTGGGTCATGAATGAAATCATGTTTAAGCAGGTACAACCCCCCCCCCCTCGAACTACAGGTACCTATTCCTAAGGAAAAATTTTTTTCATTATGTGTGAATCTGTAACCCACTTATAAACCAGGTTGCCTTTGTGCAAACATATGGATCATAATTGTGGAAACTGTTATAAATCCATGCCACATCCGTGCCAACAAGTATGCTGGAAAAGTCAAGGTTCTGATATGAATGATCAGTAGAAGAATGTATACTCTATACTGGAAACTACTCAACTGTGCACACCATCAGACCAAACCTATTCAATGGCAAATTATGATCCTGGTCGACAGATGCCAGCCTATCAATGTGCTACAACAATCCCTCCCACACTGACCTTAGCCTCAACGTAGACGATAACCATGCCAGAACAGTCGTTTCCTCTCAATGGTTTCAGTATGCCACAGACAATGACAGTGAATTCCCGCTACTGCATTGGAAATGTGTACGCCGTCAAGAAAACAATGTCATGCACACCATATCCTTCACAGGTTTTAAACTTCCTGAATGCTGGACATGATTTGGTTTTGTTTGTTACTTCCAAAATTCTGGCTTCTCAAATCAATGGAAATAATTATCCAATAAAAGTATCATGTATCCATGCATGGGTGACTGAAATCTTGCTTATTATTGTCATTGGGTGATCTGAATTCATCAAAGGGAAATTATGGAGATCAGGTGTTGAAAAGCCTGATTAACCACACATGTGTGTGTTACTAAGTAAGCATACTTGAAGAGCATACCAGTAACATAGCTAAAAAGGGGGACTTGGCATATGCGTCCCCTCCCCCTAAAAAAAACCAAAAAAACCCAAAAAAAACATGTAAAAAATGTTCCTGAATGGTGCCCCACCACAATTTTGAAAAAAAAGAAAAGAAGAAAAAAAGAAAAGAAATTCTGAGCTTTCGTGAAGATTTTCCAGATGAGTTCCTTCCAAAATGCAGTGGCCCCCTGCCAACCCCTCCCCCCCCCTTTGCATGCCTGGCTACTGGCGCATGAACATGTACCCAAAAATAAACGGAGGTCAATGATTCACTGTTTGAGATATGTTGGGCATTACAAGTGAATACAGAGTGCCAAAAACTTCAACAACCAGCAAAGACAAAGACAAGTTGGGGTGTGAAAATGAGGCCTTGATGGTGAGTGCTGCTGGCTAATACTCTGCAAGCATATCCCTTCCTCCGTAATCTCTACAAGTGCAGCTCACAAGGCAATGACCGATGTCTCATCTGTTCATGTCCAAAGTGGCCAGCCCTTTGTGGGGTTTGGGTGAGAAATGGCTGGTTGAGGAAACTGATACAAAATTATCATACTGTCCTCAGTTTTTTTTTGCCTGAACTTTGCTGTCCTAAATGACAGAGGTAAAACATGTAATTACATGACAATTGACCAGACACAGAACTTAATTTTTTTTATAAAACTCATTATAAAGTTCTCAGAAAACATGTTCCCTCCCATCGTCCTTTAACTCTCTGCCAGGATATTGCATTTTTCCGTATTACAAATCATTACATAAACCATACCATAGCACCTGCCATGTTAGCCCTTACAACCACCACAACTGAAGTTACAATTCACGATGGCCCTATCTGTAACATTTGTCAGAGGAAGTCCTGTTTTCATGGTTTACATGTGCAGCTTTCAAGTTTGCTGGAAACTCACATTCCTTTGAATGCAATCAACTATAAAAGGGTGCATCATTCTATTCTCTGTACTGCAACTTGCAGATTTATAAGTAGGGCTTAAAGTCAATGCCCTAATGCCACTGTACCTGCAAGTACGTCGACAGTGGGGCTAAAAGGGTGGGGTACTGATGAGAACGTAAGCAATATTCCCCAGGTGGATGGGTGGTGCTTGCGGCTTTTTAAAGTCGGTGAATAAGCAAGGTATTAACCAGGAAATGACAATATAGGCGTCCCCTAGTTTTGTGGTTTGAAATACAGGGTGTTTGATACGCAGTCAGTACAGCAAGTCCCTGGCGTGGACATTTACCCTGCGCCTCAAGGACGTCTCGATCAGTTTTCAAATTCCTCGATACGTACAGAAGTACGGGAAGGATTTTGAAAACCTAAGGTATGGACAAACTGCTTTCAAGTCCAGCAAAAGACCAAACGCTTGCCTGCATCACAAGTACAACAAAGATAGACTGACCTTGCCCACAGGTGGGGAAATATATGGAAAAAACAGTCTGCAGTAGCAGCATGTAAATTATCCCTTGACGTTTCGGACAGCATGCTTTGCCCCTCTTCTTAGAACAGGCAAAGCAAGATATCTGAAATGTTGAAATAACCCACCGGTTCTTCTCAGAACCACACATCACTCAAGAGATCATATACATGGTACTATTACTTATGTGCAAACCTTTGAGGAGTTCCCAACCACAACTTTCATTCTTCAGACCATTAACTTACTTCCTGCTGCGTTGATCCCTTGCCCCGCATCTTGCTCCTGGATACCTGCATCGGAGAATGGATGGATACACAAATTAAGACATCAATGTATGGGAGGAAATGACCTGTTTTCTTAAAGATGTACTGTCTTGAGCAGTTGCCAAAATCAACAATAAAAATATGGGTTTTCCTGACTTGATTTTTCCTGAGAACGAAAATAGATTGTCCCAAACTAGAACCCATGCACCGTGATAATTCAAAGGATATGAATCAGTGTACAAGTACAAAGAATATTTTAGGGTCAGTGGTGTACAGAAATAAAATCTCTGTTTAGGGGCAACATTCCATGGCAGCCACTAATTTTGTAATAAAAACGATGAACCAAACATCACGCACACCAGCCAGATATCGCTTCCAAAATACTTGTTTCTTTCTATACGTAGCTCACTCAAGATGTTCATAGAGAGGATACTGTTAATTAAAATTGGCTGAATCATAAACTTTAATTGAATGCAATAGTAAAAACAGATCAAAGCGTTTTCGCCCACATATTTCTTTGAGGGGGGAGGGGCCACAATCATACAAGGGCAAGTTCGATCAGCGAACATTTGTCAACCACTAATAATAATAATAATAATGCAGATTTCTAAAGCACACATATCCACCAATCACGGTGCTCAAGGCGCTATATTAGTCAATATACTAGTCAATATTCCATGGTTACCTATGCACAAAATACATCCTGGGTACCAGGCAAAATCGTCCAATGGTCGACAAATGGTCAACTATAGTCCTTGATCGAACTTGCTCCAAGGTTACGGAGCTGTATGCATAACTTTCTTTCCAGGAAAGCAGCAATGCTAACAGAATTTGCAGTACTAACAATGCAAATGTTGAATTCTGTAGTCTACCTCAATAGTACACTTTTATTGTGAGCGGTAAAACCAACTGATGTCCATTTGCCATTCCGTAGCTAACACCAAAATACCATGCGCTTAATCTCAAGCGGTTTGCAGGTAAACTTACTTGTATATTTGGTCCTGTGTGAAAACATGGATGTTCATTACTTGCAACGTGCTTGTCACTGCAGAGGAAAAGGGAAAAAGGGGGAAAACAATAAAATTATCGATGTGGCATCTATCAAGGCACAGTAAATGTTCGATTGAGGTGGATGGGGTGGTGGAGTGTGAACCTGGTATTAGCCCGGGTGTCCTTTCTCCTACTGATTGTGTTTTCTGTCGATGTCCAGGATACAGATTTCCTGTACAATGGGGACAAAAGTTATGGGGATATTTCTGAAAACTTTCCAATGTGCAGCTGTTAAAATGTGCCATATACATGGTTTGACCTTCAACTTAACCTCCTGCAGGGTTTGTTATTATATAATTTGATTTTTTTTCACAGCTTTATCTTAAGGGGCCCTCACACCAAAACAATTTTTTTACGGACGTCCACGGATGTTCTTTCTACGGCAGCGTTGCGATTTTTTGATCAAAATCGTGAACACCCGGAAGAGGATTTTGTGGTTATGTTGGTACAAAGGGTTCTTACGACTTCTTACGGCTGCGTAACGGGGACGTGACAGTAGCGTCACGGTTCACCTCCCGATTCCCTATGGACCCTCGCGATTGCTTACCGGTTGCGTGCGGGTTCCTTCCGGAACCCTACGAAGGAAATACGGTGGCGTTGAGGATATCCCCGATTCCTCAA